>WNWK01008119.1:0-55000 GCA_009830355.1 Cherax destructor
TCCAGAAATTGGCTCCTGGAGTTCAACCCCACCAAGTGCAAAGTCATGAAGATTGGGGAAGGGCAAAGAAGACCGCAGACGGAGTACAATCTAGGGGGCCAGAAACTACAAACCTCACTCAAGGAAAAAAGATCTTGGGGTGAGTATAACACCAGGCACATCTACTGAGGCGCACATCAACCAAATAACTACTGCAGCATACGAGCGCCTAGCAAACGTAAGAACAGCATTCCGACATCTTAATAAGGAATCGTTCAGAACCCTGTACACTGTGTACGTTAGGCCCATACTGGAGTATGCAGCACCAGTTAGGAACCCACACCAAGCACAAAGAAACTAGAGAAAGTGCAAAGGTTTGCAACAAGACTAGTCCCGGAGCTAAGGGGTATGTCCTACGAGGAGAGGTAAAGGGAAATCGACCTGACGACACTGGAGGACAGGAGAGATAGGGGGGACATGATAACGACATATAAAATACTGAGAGGAATTGACAAGGTTGACAGAGACAATGTTCCAGAGATGGGACACAGCAACAAGGGGTCACAGTTGGAAGTTGAAGACTCAGATGAATCACAGGGATGTTAGGAAGTATTTCTTCAGTCACAGAGTGGTCAGGAAGTGGAATAGTTTGTAAAGTGATGTAGTGGAGGCAGGATCCATTCATAGCTTCAAGAAGAGGTATGATAAGGCTCATGGCGAAGGGAGAGTGACCCAGTAGCGGCCAGTGAAGAGGCGGGGCCAGGAGCTATGACTCGACCCCTGCAACCACAACTAGGTGAGTACACACACACACACACACACACTAGTGTTAGTTGTTGTTACATTGTCCAAGGCACATGTCAATTAGACACTAGGCCTGTTGTATGTATGTGTGTATGTGGTAAGGAAACACTTGAAATGTTTCTGCCCCACGAATTGAACGCCTCGTGCGTGAAGCAAGAGCTTTACCACTGCCACGGGGGGTGTTCTGTATATTGTATATCTGTTTACTGTGATCTTATTGCATATATATATATATATATATATATATATATATATATATATATATATATATATATATATATATATATATATATAATATGCAAGCGCCGCTTTCGTGTCTTATGCCTAAGAATATAGATATAAACCATTTCCTTGTTAAATAATCCAGCTCATTCCATAAATTTTACTGTTGAGTTTGAACAAGATTACTCATCGCCTTTTCTAAATGTTTTAATTATTATGGAGAACCATGATTTTAAATTTTAAATTTACAGAAAACCAACAAATAACTGTTCCTATGTACACTATTGTTCTTCACATCAAGATAGAGTTAAACTGTATTCTCATCAGTGTTTTTGAGAGGTTTGCGTATTTGCAGCCCAGAGTTCTTAGATGAAGAAATCTCGAATATTTATGAAATAGTTAATGATCTAAAATACCCATGAAACTTAATTGATAAATCTTTTAAAATTGCTAGAAATACTTTCTACAATTCAAAAAAAGGAGACAGTAAAAAAAAAAAGTTTGATAAAATTCCCACAGAAATGGTGACGGCTGTGTCTACAAGATTATTTATAAAATATGTGATAAAATTTATTACGGTCAAACTGGTAAAAGTCTTGGACTAAAATTAAAACAACATAAATATAGCATTAGATGTGGACAAGATTCTAATGCTCTGTTTATTCATGAGATTTTTTTGGTGATTCACAGGTAAGATATATGGCCATGCTTTCTGTAATAGGGATAAGAAGGTGAAACAGAGTGTGTGTTTCCCTGGAGCTGGTGTTGGTGACAGTCAACAGGTTGGATATCATATTAGGTAATGGGAACAACCCTATTATCCGTCTCTTTGGTGGTGGAAATGATATCGGGAAGGGGTAGGAGATGAGCTGCTAGATAAGTACAAGTCAGCTATGGATTTAATTAGGTCTAAAGGAGGGGGTCCCAATTGTATGTAGCATCTTGCCTAGAAGGGGAATGCGCAATGAATGGATGTCTAGGGCAATTGGTGTAAATTACTGACTAGACAGATACTGCAAGGAACTTGCAATCCCATTCATTGACAACTAGGACAACTTTTATGGCAAACATGATATGTATGCAAGGGATGGGGTACATCTCTCTGGGACAGGGGTGGAAGCACTTGCCAACTCGATCAAGAGGGCCATTGCTGACTTATCTAGGATTTTAAACTGATAGAAGATAGAGGTATGGGTGTGTGTGAAACAGGTTGCAGCACTAGGGTTGAAAACAGTAAATGTTTAAAAGACATTATTCATCATAAAGTTACAAATAAAGACAATGGAACTGGTCAGCAGAGGGCAGGCGAGAGACTAGCTTCCTTAAGGTTTACTATACTAATAGGAGGAGTGTAAGAAATAAGATAGATGAGCTTAAATTAAATTAACTGCAAGTGCAGGAAGCATAGATATTATTGCTATAACAGAAACCTGGTTCAATCTGAAAGATAGAGAGATGTCTTCTGAATGTCTCATACAAGGCTATAAATTATTCCACACTGATAGGGTCAACAGGAAGAGTGGTGGAGTAGCGCTGTATATCAGAGATAATTTGACTAGTTGTGTTACACAAGATATAAAATTAGAAGCGTCAGCCACTGAATCTGTGTGGATACAGCTTCTCGAGGGCCATGAAAAACTTATCTTGGGTGTGATTTACAGGTCCTCAAACCTTGATAGGGAGTGCAGTAAACTTCTGTGGGACGAAATTCTTAAGACATCTATTTACGAAAATGTTGTACTAATGGGAGATTTTAATTTTAGACAAATTGACTGGAACAATTTGACAGGAAATTTAGAGTCAAGCAACTTTCTTGGTACAATTCAAATTTTTTTTTTTTTTTAAACAGTTTGTGACATAACCAACTAGAGGAAATAACCTGCTTGACTTAGTTCTTGCCAGCAGAGAATCACTAATTAATAATCTTGAGGTTAATGATGATCTTGGGGAAAGCGAATTACCCTAATAATGGCAATCATGTATCTGTCCCAGACTTCCACCTGGCTGATTTCATAGGACTAACAAATTACCTGAGTGGTCTGAACCGGAATGACCTGACTATGGGCCAGGTAGGTGGTGATGGTTACCGATGTTTTCCAGAGCATAGTTAGCTGCTCAGACAACTTATGTTCCGAGTAGGAAAATCAGATCAAACAAAAATGATCCTAAATGGATAAATAATAGATTAAAATATCTCATTGGTCAAAGAGAGGCATACAGTATATAGGCGAATCAGAAGAGGAGATGGGCAGTTGAGAAATCAGTATATTCAGTTAAAGAGAGAAATGAAAAAGGGAATAAAAGCAAAGATTATGAGGTTAATGTCGCTAAGGAATCGAAGACTAACCCAAAAGGATTCTTTCAGGTATACAGAAGTAAGATTAGGGAAAAGACAGGCTAACTCAAAAGTTCCTCGGGTCAGCTCACTGACAGTGATAAGGAAATGTGTAGAATTTTTAACACTTTCTCTCAGTTTTTACACAGGAAAGATATTAGCGATATTCCAGATATAATAAATTATGTGGAACAGGTCGATAAACTATGCACGATTAGGGTCACAAGTGATGTGGTCCTTAGACAAATAGATAAATTAAAACCTAACAAATCCCCAGGCCCTGATGAACTGTACGCAAGGTTCTAAAGGAATGTAAAGAGGAGCTTAGCACATCTTTAGCTTCGAACTATCGACCAATAAGCCAAACCTCAATAGTGGGAAAATTTATGGAATCAATAATTGCCGAGGCAATTCGTAACCATCTTGAAAGGCATAAATTGATTAATTTATCTCATCACGGTTTTACAAAAGGGCGTTCCTGTCTTACGAATTTGTTAATTTTTTTTCACTAAGATATTTGAGGAGGTAGATCATGGTAATGAATATGATATTGTGTGGTATAAACCTTGGTAATGAATACCGACAAGTTGCTTTAGAAATACACGTAAGCAAACACTACGACATATTTGTTAGAAAACGTGTCGGTCCTGGGACCTTGATCACTTCTAACATACAGGTTGTTGTTGTATGTTCGCCGGTACACCCGGCCCGGGTCTTCTCCAAATGGTGACCCGGCATAACATAGAGGTTGAAAGACATTATATATAGGCGGAGAGTGAGGTGTGAGTGATGCATGGTGACCTGAGTGAGGTGTGAGTGATGCATGGTGACCTGAGTGAGGTGTGAGTGACGCATGGTGACCTGAGTGAGGTGTGAGTGATGCATGGTGACCTGAGTGAGGTGTGAGTGACGCATGGTGACCTGAGGAGGTGTGAGTGATGCATGGTGACCTGAGTGAGGTGTGAGTGATGCATGGTGACCTGAGTGAGGTGTGAGTGACGCATGGTGACCTGAGTGAGGTGTAGTGATGCATGGTGACCTGAGTGAGGTGTGAGTGATGCATGGTGACCTGAGTGAGGTGTGAGTGACGCATGGTGACCTGAGTGAGGTGTGAGTGATGCATGGTGACCTGAGTGAGGTGTGAGTGATGCATGGTGACCTGAGTGAGGTGTGAGTGACGCATGGTGACCTGAGTGAGGTGTGAGTGATGCATGGTGACCTGAGTGAGGTGTGAGTGACGCATGGTGACCTGAGTGAGGTGTGAGTGACGCATGGTGACCTGAGTGAGGTGTGAGTGACGCATGTTGACCTGAGTGAGGTGTGAGTGACGCATGTTGACCTGAGTGAGGTGTGAGTGATGCATGGTGACCTGAGTGAGGTGTGAGTGATGCATGTTGACCTGAGTGAGGTGTGAGTGACGCATGGTGACCTGAGTGAGGTGTGAGTGATGCATGGTGACCTGAGTGAGGTGTGAGTGACGCATGGTGACCTGAGTGAGGTGTGAGTGATGCATGGTGACCTGAGTGAGGTGTGAGTGACGCATGGTGACCTGAGTGAGGTGTGAGGGACGCATGGTGACCTGAGTGAGGTGTGAGTGATGCATGGTTACCTGAGTGAGGGGTGAGTGACGCATGGTGACCTGAGTGAGTGTGAGTGACGCATGGTGACCTGAGTGAGGTGTGAGTGACGCATGTTGACCTGAGTGAGGTGGAGTGATGCATGGGGACCTGAGTGAGGTGTGAGTGATGCATGGTGACCTGAGTGAGGTGTGAGTGAGCATGGTGACCTGAGTGAGGTGTGAGTGACGCATGGTGACCTGAGTGAGGTGTGAGTGACGCATGTTGACCTGAGTGAGGTGTGAGTGACGCATGGTGACCTGAGTGAGGTGTGAGTGACGCATGTTGACCTGAGTGAGGTGTGAGTGATGCATGGTGACCTGAGTGAGGTGTAGTGATGCATGTTGACCTGAGTGAGGTGTGAGTGATGCATGTTGACCTGAGTGAGGTGTGAGTGACGCTGGTGACCTGAGTGAGGTGTGAGTGATGCATGGTGACCTGAGTGAGGTGTGAGTGACGCATGGTGACCTGAGTGAGGTGTGAGTGATGCTTGGTGACCTGAGTGAGGTGTGAGTGATGCTTGGTGACCTGAGTGAGGTGTGAGTGATGCATGGTGACCTGAGTGAGGTGTGAGTGATGCATGGTGACCTGAGTGAGGTGTGAGTGATGCATGGTGACCTGAGTGAGGTGTGAGTGACGCATGGTGACCTGAGGGAGGTGTGAGTGACACATGGTGACCTAAAGAATGCCATATTGGGATGAGGACGTGTAGACGATGAGATCACGTGACTCCTGTATTGCTGGGTAGGTGCTTCTTTGCCTTGTTGAATATCATGTATGTTATTGTTTTAGAAATTTTGTAGTTTCCAGTGTCGCCGTCACCGACACAATAGAACGTAACACTGGAAACTACAAAATTTCTAAAGCATTATCATACATGATACTCAACCAGGAAAAGCACCACCTACCCAGCAACACAGGAGTCACGTGATCTCATCGTCTACACGTCCTCATCCCAGTATGGCATTCTTTAGGTCACCATACGTCACTCACACCTCACTCTCCGCCTATATATATAATCTTTCAATCTCTGTATGTTATTGCCGGGTCACCATTTGGAGAAGACCCGGGCCGGATGTACCGGCGAACATACAACAACAATCTGTATGTTAGAAGTGATCAAGGTCCCATGACCGACACGTTTTCTAATGAATATGTCCTGGTGTTTGCTTACAATATTGTATATATGGACTTCATTAAGGCTTTTGATAGAGTCCCACATCAGAGACTATTGAGGAAAATTAATGCATACGGAATAGGAGCAGAATTTTTTTTTCCTGGTGTGGTTGACAGATAGGCAACAGACAGTTTGCATAAATGGGGAGAAATCAAAGTGGGGGAGTGTCACGAGCCTTGTTCCACAGGTGTCAGTGTTGGGCCCCTTGTTCACAATCTACATAAACGACAGAGATGAGGGAATAAATAGCGACATAAGCAAGTTTGCCGATGACACCAAAATAGGCCGTCCAATTCATTCTGACGAGAACATTAGAGCACTCCAGGAAGATTTGAATAAGACTGATGCAGTGGTCGGAGAAGAGGCAGATGCAGTTTGATATAGACAAATGCAAAGTTCTAAACATTGGACACTAAAATAACCATGCCACGTATAAACTAAATAATGTAGATCTTAATATTACTGATTGTGAAAAGGATTTAGGAGTTCTGGTTAGCAGTAATCTAAAACCAAGACAACAGTGCATAAGTGTTCGCAATAAAGCAAAGAGAATCCTTGGAGATACGAGCAAATATATGATTCCGAATGAAATTTTTGGCCATTTTGAAAATGGCACCATTGTATTGACTGGAAGACGTAAATCCCTTGCATATAGGGCCTCAGTTGTCCCTGACTAATAAGAATTATGAATTTGAAAAGTACTCGTTTAGCTCTAGAGTGTGCGAAGTTAACAATTTGGGATGGGCTGGCGTGTGAGAGAGACTTGTCTGACGTGGGTGTGTAGACTGGCTTCACTACTGCTGCTTCCTTCTGCACCTGACTTGTTTCCATACATAAAGACTTCCCTTCAACTACTTCAAAATATATTTCCATTGAGCTGGTGAAGGGTGAATGATGGTGAATGTTTTCAACGTTGCCTCACCACTATACTGATAAACAACCTTCAGCTCAAAACCAAGTGTACAACTTTTCACAGAATAGTGATCTTAGCGAGTTATGTCATAAGTTTGTCATGTCACAAATATAACACTGATATGTCACAGGTGTGTGACAAGTGTGTCACAGGGAAGAGCAAGTTGAAATGGTAATAACATACTGGCAGGGATGACAGTGCCACAGGTCAGGAATAGTCTGGTGCGTTTAAATTGTTTTCCACTTAATGTAGTCTTAAAATATAACCTGTGACCCTGAGGGAGGGAACATCAGGGATAGTCTATATCTGTATGTAGTGAAGGTTAGAAGCTAGCAGGGAATGAAGGGAGGGAGCCTTGGGGATAGTTTATAATGCATGTAGTGAAGGCCAGAAGCTAGCAGGGAATGAAACGAGGGAGCCTAAGGCATGGGTGTGGCAAGGTAGAAGGAAGACAAGGGATGCCAGGGGTAGGGAGGAACAGGTTATTATAGAATGAAATACCACCAGGAAATGATTTTATTAGTGTATTGTGGTGAAGTGGTCTTAGTATCAGGTACATGATTGGTCTTAGTACCAGGTACATGATTGGTCTTAGTACCAGGTACATGATTGGTCTTAGTACCAGGTACATGATTGGTCTTAGTACCAGGTACATGAGTGGTCTTAGTACCAGGACAGAATGGTCTTAGTGCAGGTACATGGTGTTTAGTGCCAGTACACAGTGGTCTTAAGTGCCAGGTACAGTGGTCTTAGTGCCAGGTACACGATGGTCTTAGTGCCATGTACATGAGTGGTCTTAGTGCCAGGTACAGATGGTCTTAGGCCAGGTACACGAATGGTCTTAGTGCCAGGTACACGAGTGGTCTTAGTGCCAGGTACACGAGTGGATCTTAGTGCCAGGTACACGAGTGATCTTAGTGCCAGGTACACGAGTGGTCTTAGTGCCAGGTACACGAGTGGTCTTAGTGCCAGGTACACGAGTGGTCTTAGTGCCAGGTACACGAATGGTCTTAGTGCCAGGTACACGAGTGGTCTTAGTGCCAGGTACACGAGTGGTCTTAGTGCCAGGTACACGAGTGGTCTTAGTGCCAGGTACACGAGTGGTCTTAGTACCAGGTACAAGAGTGGTCTTAGTACCAGGTACAAGAGTGGTCTTAGTACCAGGTACAAGAGTGGTCTTAGTACCAGGTACAAGAGTGGTCTTAGTGCCAGGCTAAGTGTCCGATTCGCAAGTGGTCTCACTGATAGGTTCGCAAGTGGTCTTAGTGCTAAACTTAGGTTCAGAAGTGGTCTTAGTGCTAAACTTAGGTTTAGAGTGGTCTTAGTGCTAAACTTAGGTTTAGAATTGGTCTTAGTGCTAAACTTAGGTTTAGAATTGGTCTTAGTGCTAAACTTAGGTTTAGAAGTACTATTGTGCTCAGTCGATGCCACTTTCCTTAACTCTAAACTGTCCAAACGTATATACGTATACGTTTGTACGCGTACTGCTCCGAACGTAGATCAACGTTTTATTTCAGAAGTGGTCTTAGTACTAAACTTAGGTTCAGAAGTGGTCTTAGTGCTAAACTTAGGTTCAGAAGTGGTCTTAAAGCTAAACTTAGGTTCAGAAGTGGTCTTAGTGCTAAACTTAGGTTCAGAAGTGGTCTTAGTGCTAAACTTAGGTTCAGAAGTGGTCTTAGATCTAAACTTAGGTTCAGAAGTGGTCTTAGATCTAAACTTAGGTTCAGAAGTGGTCTTAGTGCTAAACTTAGGTTCAGAAGTGGTCTTAGAGCTAAACTTAGGTTCAGAAGTGGTCTTAGTGCTAAACTTAGGTTCAGAAGTGGTCTTAGTGCTAAACTTAGGTTCAGAAGTGGTCTTAGTACTAAACTTAGGTTCAGAAGTGGTCTTAGTGCTAAACTTAGGTTCAGAAGTGGTCTTAAAGCTAAACTTAGGTTCAGAAGTGGTCTTAGTGCTAAACTTAGGTTCAGAAGTGGTCTTAGTGCTAAACTTAGGTTCAGAAGTGGTCTTAGAGCTAAACTTAGGTTCAGAAGTGGTCTTAGAGCTAAACTTAGGTTCAGAAGTGGTCTTAGAGCTAAACTTAGGTTCAGAAGTGGTCTTAGTGCTAAACTTAGGTTCAGAAGTGGTCTTAGAGCTAAACTTAGGTTCATAAGTGGTCTTAGAGCTAAACTTAGGTTCATAAGTGGTCTTAGAGCTAAACTTAGGTTCAGAAGTGGTCTTAGTGCTAAACTTAGGTTCAAAGTGATCTTAGAACTAAACTTAGGTTCAGAAGTGGTCTTAGAGCTAAACGTAGGTTCAGAAGTGGTCTTAGAGCTAAACGTAGGTTCAGAAGTGGTCTTAGAGCTAAACGTAGGTTCAGAAGTGGTCTTAGAGCTAAACGTAGGTTCAGAAGTGGTCTTAGAGCTAAACGTAGGTTCAGAAGTGGTCTTAGAGCTAAACGTAGGTTCAGAAGTGGTCTTAGAGCTAAACGTAGGTTCAGAAGTGGTCTTAGAGCTAAACTTAGGTTCAGAAGTGGTCTTAGAGCTAAACTTTCGTTCAGAAGTGGTCTTAGAGCTAAACTTAGGTTCAGAAGTGGTCTTAGAGCTAAACTTAGGTTCAGAAGTGGTCTTAGAGCTAAACTTAGGTTCAGAAGTGGTCTTAGAGCTAAACTTAGGTTCAGAAGTGGTCGTCATGGAAGGAGAAATTTTTTCCTGGATAGAGGCATGGTGACAAATAGGCAGCAGAGAGTTTGCATAAATGGGGAGAAATCAGAGTGGGGAAGTGTCACAAGCGGTGTTCCACAGGGGTCAGTATTGGGCCCCTTGTTGTTCACAATCTACATAAACGACATAGATGAGGGAATAAATAGCGACATAAGCAAGTTTGCCGATGACACCAAAATAGGCCGTCCAATTCATTCAAATGAGGACATTAGAGCACTCCAGGAAGATTTGAATAGACTGATGCAGTGGTCGGAGAAGTGGCAGATGCAGTTTAATATAGATAAATGCAAAGTTCTAAATATTGGACAGGACAATAACCATGCCACATATAAACTAAATAATGTAGATCTTAATACTACTGATTGCGAAAAGGATTTAGTTCTGGTTAGCAGTAATCTAAAACCAAGACAGCAGTGCATAAGTGTTCGCAATAAAGCGAACAGAATCCTTGGCTTCATATCAAGAAGCATAAATAATAGGAGTCCTCAGGTTGTTCTTCAACTCTATATATCCTTGGTTAGGCCTCATCTAGATTATGCTGCACAGTTTTGGTCACCGTATTACAGAATGGATATAAATGCTCTGGAAAACGTACAAAGGAGGATGACTAAGTTGATTCCATGTATTAGAAATCTTCCCTATGAAGATAGACTGAGGGCCCTGAATCTGCACTCTAGAAAGGCGTAGAATTAGGGGGGATATGATTGAGGTGTATAAATGGAAAACAGGAATAAATAAAGGTGATGTAAATAGCGTGCTAAAAATATCTAGTATTGACAGGACTCGCAGCAATGGCTTTAAGTTGGATAAATTCAGATTCAGGAAGGATATAGGAAAGCATTGGTTTGGTAATAGAGTTGTCGATGAGTGGAACAAACTCCCGAGTACAGTTATAGAGGCTAAAACGTTGTGTAGTTTTAAAAATAGGCTAGATAAATATATGAGTGGGTGCGGGTGGGTGTGAGTTGGACCTGACTAGTTTGTGCTACTAGGTCAGATGCCGTGCTCCTTCCTTAAGTGGATGTAACCTGCCCTGGCTGGGTCGGGGCATTGGCTTAAGCCGGTGGGAGACTTGGACCTGCCTCGCATGGGCCAGTAGGCCTGCTGCAGTGTTCCTTCTTTCTTATGATAGTGAACACGATGCAGGAACAGCAAATGGGAAAGCGGTACATGGTGTAAGTAAGGGAACGGATGCGTGTGTGGAGGGTTGGGATGGGGAATGGTGGGAGGGGAGGAGGGATGTTGATGGAGGGGAGTAGGGGAGCGGGGTGTAAAAACTTGCCCAAGGACGTCTCGAGGGAGGGGAAGCAAGGTGTGGGTGTTTCCTGGTGCAGCTGATGCTGTGCTTGCTACCTCTCCAGGTAGTGCTTATTCACTCTCTTCTCCCTCCTTTCTCCACTGCCTTCCCTCCTACCCTCTCACTATCGCCTGTCCCTCTCTTCTTATGTGCCTTCTTCCCCATCTCACTATCCCCTGCCCTCTCTTCTGTGCCTTCCTCCTCTCTCCCCTCTCCATCTCACTCTCAGTCTCTTATTTTCCCAAGCTTGTCGCATGCAGGTTCCTTCCCGTCTTACTCGGGCATTTTATAGCTTGTGCAGTGGCTAGTCTGGCAGGTGGTCAGCACGGCAGACACTGACTCAGCTTCACTAACACATCTCTCATGTCTACCAGCTGCATGTACCAGTACTAGGCTAGGTAATACCCAACCAACATGGATGTATAGGCCTGCCTGCCTCCCTGCCTGCCTGCCTCCCTGCCTCCAGGAGCAGGAAACATCACAAAACCGACCACTGGTATTTACTGGAGCACTGTGGTCACTGGTATTTACTGGAGCACTGTGGTCACTGGTATTTACTGGAGCACTGTAGTCACTGGTATTTACTGGAGCACTGTAGTCACTGGTATTTACTGGAGCACTGTGGTCACTGGTATTTACTGGAGCACTGTGGTCACTGGTATTTACTGGAGCACTGTGGTCACTGGTATTTACTGGAGCACTGTGGTCACTGGTATTTACTGGAGCACTGTGGTCACTGGTATTTACTGGAGCACTGTGGTCACTGGTATTTACTGGAGCACTGTAGTCACTGGTATTTACTGGAGCACTGTAGTCACTGGTATTTACTGGAGCACTGTGGTCACTGGTATTTACTGGAGCACTGTAGTCACTGGTATTTACTGGAGCACTGTGGTCACTGGTATTTACTGGAGCACTGTAGTCACTGGTATTTACTGGAGCACTGTGGTCACTGGTATTTACTGGAGCACTGTGGTCACTGGTATTTACTGGATGCACTGTGGTCACTGGTATTTACTGGAGCACTGTGTCACTGGTATTTACTGGAGCACTGTGGTCACTGGTATTTACTGGAGCACTGTGGTCACTGGTATTTCCTGGAGCACTGTGGTCACTGGTATTTACTGGAGCACTGTGGTCACTGGTATTTACTGGAGCACTGTAGTCACTGGAGCACTGTGGTCACTGGAGTACTGTAGTCATTGTATTCACTGGAGCACTGTGTTCACTGGAGCAGTGTCAGTGCATGATTCACCAACTGCGGTGTCTTGTATACTCGGTTGAACTGAACTGTGCAATGTTTTACGAGTGTGTTGGTTTAGAGTGAGTGTTATGAATGTGTCATGCATCAGCAACACTGTGTTTAGTTGAGGTTGCACTGTCAGCATCTGTATGTGTACTGTTGAGACTGTTGCACTAGCAACACTGTGGTCACTGGAGACTGTGTCGCACGGGCAGCAACACATGTGTGCTATAAGCTGTCGAGACTGTATGACTTGCAAGGACTGTGTGTAGATGTGAGATGTTGCACCAGCAACACTGTGTGTAGCTGTGAGACTGTTGCACCAGCAACACTGTGTGTAGCTGTGAGACTGTTGCACCAGCAACACTGTGTGTAGCTGTGAGACTGTTGCACCAGCAACACTGTGTGTAGCTGTGAGACTGTTGCACCAGCAACACTGTGTAGCTGCAGTGTTGCACTAGCAACACTGTGTGTAGCTATGAGACTGAATATGAAGAATTTTAGCATAAAAGGCTCTGTGGAAATAAATGGTATAAAATACTGAACTAATGGAAATAAACACTGTAAGCAGTAGACTGTGACAGCATTTGTACTGTGAACTGTTCGCCCACACACTGGTAGCTTTATCGATGTCACAACAAATCTGTACTGTGACTGTAAAACCACTGCGTGGGCGAAACGTTGTTTTTTTTTTTTTTTTTTTTTTGTTGCACTAGCAACACTGTTTTAGCTGTGAGACTGTTGCACCAGCAACACAGTGTGTAGCTGTGAGACTTGCACCAGCAACACTGTGTGTAGCTGTGAGACTGTTGCACCAGCAACACTGTGTGTAGCTGTGAGACTGTTGCACCAGCAACACTGTGTGTAGCTGTGAGACTGTTGCACCAGCAACACTGTGTGTAGCTGTGAGACTGTTGCACCAGCAACACTGTGTGTAGCTGTGAGACTGTTGCACCAGCAACACTGTGTGAAGCTACACAGTGTTGCACTAGCAACACTGTGAGCTACACAGTGTTGCACTAGCAACACTGTGTGAAGCTACACAGTGTTGCACTAGCAACACTGTGTGTAGCTATGAGACTGAATATTGAAGAATTTTTTACATAAAAGGCTCTGTGGAAATAAATGGTATAAAATACCGACACAATGGAAAAATAAACACATAAGCAGTATAATGTGATCCTTTATTGACAACGTTTCGCCCACGTAGTGGGCTTTATCGAGTCACAAACATATCTGCTTGTGACTATAAAACCCACTGCGTGGGCGAAACGTTGTCAATAAAGGATCACATTATACTGCTTTTGTGTTTATTTTTCCATAAAAGGCTCTGTCAGGATAACTTTTGGTGGGCCATTTAAAAAGTTTAGGAAATAATTACAGTAGCTTGCAGATGTTAATAATTGTGGGTTTTAATGATGAGTTTTGTAAGAGAGGAAGGCTGGCCTGTGTAGTGTTGGGGAAGCTAATAATGAATCCTTGTACAATAATGACAATCTTAAACGGATTATCAATGTGACATTTCAAGCAGGAACTTGGTATTTTTCTGTTTTTTTGGCAACCCTGGAAGCTGGGGCTAGTCTGAGGGTACAGTGCTCCAGTGATGTCTGCTGCTGCAGCGGTGCTCCAGTGATGTCTGCTGCTGCAGCGGTGCTCCAGTGATGTCTGCTGCTCAGCGGTGCTCCAGTGATGTCTGCTGCTGCAGCGGTGCTCCAGTGATGTCTGCTGCTGCAACGGTGCTCCAGTGATGTCTGCTGCTGCAGCGGTGCTCCAGTGATGTCTGCTGCTGCAGCGGTGCTCCAGTGATGTCTGCTGCTGCAGCGGTGCTCCAGTGATGTCTGCTGCTGCAGCGGTGCTCCAGTGATGTCTGCTGCTGCAGCGGTGCTCAGTGATGTCTGCTGCTGCAACGGTGCTCCAGTGATGTCTGCTGCTGCAGCGGTGCTCCAGTGATGTCTGCTGCTTCAGCGGTGCTCCAGTGATGTCTGCTGCTCAGCGGTGCTCCAGTGATGTCTGCTGCTGCAGCGGTGCTCCAGTGATGCCTCGCTGCTGCAGCGGTGCTCCAGTGATGTCTGCTGCTGCAGCGGTGCTCCAGTGATGTCTGCTGCTGCAGCGGTGCTCCAGTGATGTCTGCTGCTGCAGCGGTGCTCCAGTGATGTCTGCTGCTGCAGCGGTGTCCAGTGATGACTGCTGCTGCAGCGGTGCTCCAGTGATGACTGCTGCTGCAGCGGTGCTCCAGTGATGTCTGCTGCTGCAGCGGTGCTCCAGTGATGTCTGCTGCTACAGCAGTGCTGCAGTGATGACTGCTGCAACAGTGCTCCAGTGATGTCTGCCTGCGCAGCGTGCTCCAGTGATGTCTGCTGCTGCAGCGGTGCTCCAGTGATGTATTCTGCTGAGTTGAATACTAGTGATGATCTGCTGTCGAGATGCTCCAGTGATGTCTGCTGTCTGCAGCTTGATCCATGATGAATTTCGCTACAGAGTGCTGCAGTATGATGCTGAACAGTGTAGTGTGACTGTGCAGTGCTCAGTATGTACCATGCAGCAGTGTCAAAGTATGTTGAAGCAGTGTATGGAGCTCATTGTGCATTTAGTATGTGAAGCAAGTTATGTGAAAATTAGTTGCTGAACATATGTCAACAATAGTGTAACAGTTGTGTGTTTAATGTAAGCATTTGTTGAGCAAGTTTGGACACAGTTATGTGAGCAGTTAGTGTTGAAGCAGGTTAGTGTGAAGCATAGTTGTTATGTGAAGCAGGTTAGTGTGTGAAGCAGGTTAGTGTGAAGCAGTTAGTGTGTGAAGCAGGTAATGTGTGAACAGTTAGTGTGAAGCAGTTAGTGTGTGAACAAGTTAGTGTGTGAAGCAGGTTAGTGTGTAAGCAGGTTAATGTGTAAGCAAGTTGTGTGTGAAGCAAGTTAGTGTGAAGCAAGTTATGTGTGAAGCAGGTTAGTGTGAAGCAGTTATGTGTGAAGCAGTTAGTGTGTGAAGCAGTTAGTGTGGAAGCAGGTTAGTGTGTGAAGCAGTGTAGTAGTGTGTGAAGCAGGTTAGTGTGTGAAGCAGGTTATGTGTGAAGCAGGTTAGTGTGTGAAGCAGGTTAGTGTGTAAGCAAGTTAGTGTGTGAAGCAGTTAGTGTGTGAAGAAGGTTATGTGTGAAGCAAGTTAGTGTGTGAAGCAAGTTAGTGTGTGAAGCAGGTTAGTGTGTGAAGCAAGTTAGTGTGTGAAGCAGGTTAGTGTGTGAAGCAGGTTAGTGTGTGAAGCAAGTTAGTGTGTGAAGCAAGTTAGTGTGTGAAGCAGGTTAGTGTGTGAAGCAGGTTAGTGTGTGAAGCAAGTTAGTGTGTGAAGCAGGTTAGTGTGTGAAGCAGGTTAGTGTGTGAAGCAAGTTAGTGTGTGAAGCAAGTTAGTGTGTGAAGCAGGTTAGTGTGTGAAGCAAGTTAGTGTGTGAAGCAGTTATGTGTGAAGCAGGTTAGTGTGAAGCAAGTTAGTGTGTGAAGCAGTTAGTGTGTGAAGCAGGTTAGTGTGTGAAGCAAGTTAGTGTGTGAAGCAAGTTAGTGTGTGAAGCAGTTAGTGTGTGAAGCAGGTTAGTGTGTGAAGCAGGTTAGTGTGTGAAGCAGGTTAGTGTGTGAAGCAGGTTAGTGTGTGAAGCAGGTTAGTGTGTGAAGCAGGTTAGTGTGTGAAGCAGGTTAGTGTGTGAAGCAAGTTAGTGTGTGAAGCAGGTTAGTGTGTGAAGCAGGTTAATGTGTGAAGCAGGTTAGTGTGTGAAGCAGGTTAGTGTTGAGCAGTTAAAGTGTGTGAAGCAAGTAGTGGTGAACGTTAGTGTGTGAACAGGTTAATGTGTGAAATGTGTGAAGCAATTGTGTGTGAAGCAGGTTAGTGTGTGAAGCAAGTTAGTGTGTGAAGCAAGTTAGTGTGTGAAGCAGGTTAGTGTGTGAAGCAAGTTAGTGTGTGAAGCAAGTTAGTGTGTGAAGCAAGTTAGTGTGTGAAGCAGGTTAGTGTGTGAAGCAAGTTAGTGTGTGAAGCAAGTTAGTGTGTGAAGCAAGTTAGTGTGTGAAGCAAGTTAGTGTGTGAAGCAGGTTAGTGTGTGAAGCAGGTTAGTGTGTGAAGCAGGTTAATGTGTGAAGCAAGTTAGTGTGTGAAGCAAGTTAGTGTGTGAAGCAGGTTAGTGTGTGAAGCAAGTTAGTGTGTGAAGCAAGTTAGTGTGTGAAGCAAGTTAGTGTGTGAAGCAGGTTAGTGTGTGAAGCAAGTTAGTGTGTAAGCAGGTTAGTGTGTGAAGCAAGTTAGTGTGTGAAGCAGGTTAGTGTGAAGCAAGTTAGTGTGTGAAGCAAGTTAGTGTGTGAAGCAAGTTAGTGTGTGAAGCAAGTTAGTGTGTGAAGCAGGTTAGTGTGTGAAGCAAGTTAGTGTGTGAAGCAGGTTAGTGTGTGAAGCAAGTTAGTGTGTGAAGCAAGTTAGTGTGTGAAGCAAGTTAGTGTGTGAAGCAAGTTAGTGTGTGAAGCAGGTTAGTGTGTGAAGCAAGTTAGTGTGATCGCCGATCATTCAAAAGTATTGAAAAACGACACAAGTGCAGTGGTGACGTTTATTTGTGCCAGGTTTCGCACAACATAAATGTCCCAATGGTTCACTATTATATGGAGGTTCACAAAACAGCAACATTATCAATGTATAGACACTTCGAGGTTCAGTTTCAGCTATAAACAATTTTGCACCATAAAACTTGAGGTCCATAAATGTTACTGCAAGACTATATTTTCACGAAATATAACATGAGTTTGAGTATTGGAGGGCAGATGGTCCATCCACTAAGATCCTGTCATCTGGACCTGTCAAGGCTTTGATCATGGTGTCACAGCAGGTAGAACAAGGCTTGAACCTGATATGTGTCGGGGCTCACACTGGCAGCCATGATACTGAGGGAAGGAGAGAGAGAAAGGGTGAAGGTAGAGGGAAAGAGTGAGGGAGAGAATGATGGACGGGACGGATAAAGAGAGAGCAATACATTCTTATTTTAGTATCAATTTTTGACGTTTTGCACATGAAGTCCATAGTGGGTGTTCAGGGGTATTGGTGGGGATGGGGGAGGAGAGGTAAAGAGAGGGGAGGGTTGGTGTAGGTAGAATGTAGGTGGGAGATGTTGTGGGATGTAGGATCAGTTGTGAGTTGGGGAAGAGGGAGGTATTAGACACCGGCTAGAAAATCTGGATTAATGTGTAGTGGTTATAATGTTGTAGGAGAGAAGTACCTCACTTCAAGTGTGTAGTAATGAGAAGTACCTCACTTCAAGTGTGTAGTAATGAGAAGTACCTCACTTCAAGAGTGTAGTAATGAGAAGTACCTCACTTCAAGTGTGTAGTAATGAGAAGTACCTCACTTCAAGTGTTTAGTAATGAGAAGTACCTCACTTCAAGTGTTTAGTAATGAGAAGTACCTCACTTCAAGTATGTAGTAATGAGAAGTGTCACACCATTCTTTCTCACCCACACACACACACACACACACACACACACACACACACTGACTTTTGGGTATCTCTTAGCCTTCCTCTTCTATTAGTTTTGAGAATGTGTGTTTGTTTTCCTTGTTGATGCTAGTCGTTACCTGTCTCCTGCTGGCTTCCCTCTTATGTAGAGGGTGGCAGGTGCAGCCCAAGAGATGGTGATGCAGATGGAGGTGAAGATACAGAGGGGGTTGATGGGGGTAGAAGTGGGAATGGCAATGTAAGTGAGTGGAGGTGAGGATGGAGGCTAGGCCGTCCTTGCTACGTCAGTGTGTTCTTATAACAAGCTGTTGGGTTCTTCTGGGTCTTGTCCCTGAAGCTTCCCCAGTTCTGCCTTCCTTCTCTACCCTTCACATCACCCGGCATTCACTTCTTGTTCAGTGAGCCACCAGCACTCACACGACACTCACAAACTCACTCACTCTCTCTCCGCTTTATTTTATCTGTACTCACCGTGTTGTGTTTGCGAAGGTTGATACACTGCTCTTGACCCCACCTCTTGGACCGGCTTGACCTGTGTTTGAGTGTGTTGCATTGCACTCTCCTCATCCCCGATCACCCCATGCATGCACTCACTGGCCTTAACAAGAGTGCAATAACAAGTAGTGGGGGATTAAAAGAGTGCGCGCACGCGCTCTTCCCTACTCTCTCAGAGGTGTTGCTAATATCGGCTTACATCTGCACATCTCCGGTGGTCCAGTAGTGTGTCTCCTAACCTACTGCCTCAAATGAAACCTACCTCTTGAGAACCTACTGCCTCTGATGGAACCTACCTCTTGAGAACTTACTGCCTCTGATGGAACCTACCTCTTGAGAACCTACTGCCTCGTGAGAGTGCATAACCTACCTCGTGAAAGTGCATAACCTACTTCTAGAAAACAGGGAACCTGCCTCCTTAAAAGACCTACCGCCTGAGTATCCGTAACCTGCTTCGACCTCGCTCTTTATTGGCAACCTTGAAAAGCGTCTGGCTACCCACAATTACTCAAGTGCAGTGTTAAGTTCCTCTGAAAATCTTTAAGATCGTTCTCAAACTAATGCGTCAATGTAAAAGCAGCCGTTGAACTGGCACATTGAAATGCGAGTTATCATTGAAAAACTACCAAATTGAACTGTCGAATATTGTTCACCTGTGCCACCGACAGCAGTCAAATTGTCTCAGTTAATAGTGTTGTTACTAAAGTTACCAAGTTGGCCCATCAGCCTTGTTTAGTCTTAACTTGCTACCTTGATCCAGTGAACGGTGCCTAAAATAATGCCAGTGGCAGGCTTGCAGTGATGCCAGGCTTGCAGTGATGCCAGGGAATTGTGGCGTCTGTAGATAGTGCAGGTACCTGGTGTGATAGTGAGGGCAGTGGAGTTAAAAAAGGAAGGGAGAGACTGGAGTGATGTTGGTGTGGGTGTGTGAGTGTGTGGACAAGACTCACAGCAAGAATATATCAGAACATTGGCCGCTGTTAGCCATGGGATTAGCAATGAAGGCTTCTAGCGTGTATTTCTATACCGTTAAGTGTTGAGAAGTTTTGCACGATTGGTTATGGTAGTATATTAGCCTGTGTATTATTGTGTTAAAGTTTTGCCAATGTTGAAAGTTATACAAGAGGATATAATTGACTAAAACAGTGGTTGAGATATAATAACTTAGAGTTTTTGGGCGTTATGAGCGCACACGGAGTTGAAAGATGCTTTGCAACATTGTTGGTGCTTCTGATTAATATTTCAGTCTTTTTTTTCAGTTGGTAATTGCAATAATATTGATGTGTACGTAATGCTAGAAGCCATAATGACCATAACACCATCAAGAGTCATTACACAAATATTTATACCTGGAAGTGAGGTCACTCAAAACACTTATATTGCGGTTGAATTTTTATATTTACTGGGATACTTACACCAACTAATGCGATATTTGAGATACTAATTCGATTGCGTTATAGTTTTCTACTTTGTTGAGTGTTTGTATTGATGATGTGAGACGGAGGAGGTAGAGTGCATGTGAGTATATTAAGTAGTTACATGAAGCAGTACTTGTTGACTAGTTGCAAGAAGCATCACCCCCGCGCCACGCTCTCTTGCACGCCTCATAAATTGTGTAGAAAATATTACAAGAACAAGAACTAGTAAGGAAAAATGTATAAAAGCTTGTAGTATCATACGTAAACACAGTGATCATGAAAAATGTATTCCCATCCCCCACACTTCCCGGTAACAAGTAAAAATGGAAAGTGGTTGAACCACTTACTGTACCTTTACTCCCATTCGTCCTCCTTGCTCCCACCTTATCACATATTTCCTCCCCACCTTACCAAGGCTCTGGTCATAGTTACGTTGCATTATATATTTATGAGAAAAAGTGTACAACATTTAACACTTTCCTATCGTACAGTTTTTCTGGGCCTATAATGAAGTCCCTTTACTAAGTGCACCACCTGGCCTTAAGTACACCTTTGTTGTGAGGAGTGCACTAGGAGGCTTGTGCTCTCCCTGCCTCACCTCCCCTGCTCGCTGTTGCCTACATTTGCTCAGCTCCTGGGTCATACCCTGGCTCATTTCCTTGAGATGAAAAACCTTTCCTCTCACCAAGCTATTTTCCCACTATCTACATGTAGCTTCATATACTTTGACAACTTATTCAAAGCAGCTAGTTCTCTCAAAATAGTTAATGAGTTGTGTGAGGACTGTGAGGTGTCTCAGAACATTGTTTGCCTCAACATTCAAGTGTGTGTGGAAGGTAAACATTGTGGGTCGTAGTTATCCGCACTAAAAACTCCTCTTGTTTTCCGCAACATTTTAATTGCAGTGTACACCAAAATATATTGATGATAATATTACAAATAAAGATGCAGCGCTGTTTGACCCCTGTGGGTTTAGCGCTTAGGTTTTATTGTAGTAGAAATAATACAAATAAAGATGACATAGCAGTACGTGTGTTGTTAATAAAGTATGAAGACTGAGGTTGTAGTGCAGAGTCCCTCTTGTTGAATTATTGTTTGCTTCATGTTAAATAATATTAACCTGCACTGTTCTCCTATTACAATAATTTATAATTGAGTGTTTGGTGAAGGTGACGTGTGAGGGAGGGAAGAGTGACGTGTGAGGGAGGGAAGAGTGACGTGTGAGGGAGGGAAGAGTGACGTGTGAGGGAGGGAAGAGTGACGTGTGAGGGAGGGAAGAGTGACGTGTGAGGGAGGGAAGAGTGACGTGTGAGGGAGGGAAGAGTGACGTGTGAGGGAGGGAAGAGTGACGTGTGAGGAAGTGGGAAGAGTGACGTGTGAGGGAGGGAAGAGTGACGTGTGAGGGAGGGAAGAGTGACGTGTGAGGGAGGGAAGAGTGACGTGTGAGGGAGGGAAGAGTGACGTGTGAGGGAGGGAAGAGTGACGTGTGAGGGAGGGAAGAGTGACGTGTGAGGGAGGGAAGAGTGACGTGTAGGGAGGAAGAGGACTGTAGAGGGAGGAAGAGTGACGTGTGAGGAGAGGGAAGAGTGACGTGTGAGGGAAGAGGAGTGAGGAGGAAGAGTGACGTGTGAGGGGAGGGAAGAGTGACGTGTGAGGGAGGGAAGAGTGACGTGTGAGGAGAGGGAAGAGTGACGTGTGAGGGAGGGAAGAGTGACGTGTGAGGAAGAGAGGTGAGGAGGAAAGTGACGTGTGAGGGAGGGAAGAGTGACGTGTGAGGAGGAAGAGTGACGTGAGAGGAAAGGAAGAGATGACGTGTGAGGGAGGGAAGAGTGACGTGTGAGGGAGGGAAGAGTGACGTGTGAGGGAGGGAAGAGTGACGTGTGAGGGAGGGAAGAGTGACGTGTGAGGAGGGAAGAGTGACGTGAGGAGGAAGAAATGACGTGTGAGGGAGGGAAGAGTGACGTGTGAGGGAGGGAAGAGTGACGTGTGAGGGAGGGAAGAGTGACGTGTGAGGGAGGGAAGAGTGACGTGTGAGGGAGGGAAGAGTGACGTGTGAGGGAGGGAAGAGTGACGTGTGAGGGAGGGAAGAGTGACGTGTGAGGGAGGGAAGAGTGACGTGTGAGGAGGGAAGAGTGACGTGTGAGGGAGGGAAGAGTGACGTGTGAGGAGGGAAGAGGACGTGTGAGGAGGAAGAGTGACGTGTGAGGGAGGGAAGAGTGACGTGTGAGGGAAAAGGGAAGAGTGACGTGTGAGGGAGGGAAGAGTGACGTGTGAGGGAGGGAAGATTTACGTGTGAGGGAGGGAAGAGTGACGGGTGAGGGAGGGAAGAGTGACGTGTGAGGAGGGAAGAGTGACGTGTGAGGAGGGAAGAGTGACGTGTGAGGGAGGGAAGAGTGACGTGAGAGGAAGACAGGAGAAGAGTGACGTGTGAGGAGGAAGAGTGACGTGTGAGGAGGAAGAGTGACGTGTGAGGGAGGGAAGAGTGACGTGTGAGGAGGGAAGAGTGACGTGTGAGGAGGAAGAGTGACGTGTGAGGAGGAAGAGTGACGTGTGAGGAGGGAAGAGTGACGTGTGAGGAGGGAAGAGTGACTGTGAGGGGGAAGAGTGACGTGTGAGAGGAAGGTGACGTGTGAGAGGGAAGAGTGACTGTGAGAGGAAGATGACGTGTGGATGACTGGGAGAGAGTGACGTGTGAGGAGGAAGAGTGACTGTGAGGAGAAGAGTGACTGTGAACGTAAATGCGTGTGATGGAAGGAGAAGGCGTGAGGATTAGAGAGAAAACTCATAAGCTACTTGAGACAAGATGTGTAATAGATATACTAAATGAAACTCACATCTTCGCCATCATCACTCTTCGTCTCTCTCACTCTCCCCATGACACTCTCCACTCTCTCATCGCATGAACCTCCACTCCTCCACCATCATTCTCCTCACTCTCTCACATCCCACTCTCACTCTCTCACTCTCCTCACCCTCTGCACCTCTCACTCACTCCACTATCATGCTGGAACTCAGCTCACACTAGCATGACACCTCCCACCTCCTCCACCAGCATGACACCTCACCTCCTCCACACCCAGCATGACACCCTCCCACCTCCTCCACACCCAGCATGACACCCTCCCACCTCCTCCACACCCAGCATGACACCCTCCCACCTCCTCCACACCCAGCATGACACCCTCCCACCTCCTCCACACCCAGCATGACACCCTCCCACCTCCTCCACACCCAGCATGACACCCTCCCACCTCCTCCACACCCAGCATGACACCCTCCCACCTCCTCCACACCCAGCATGACACCCTCCCACCTCCTCCACACCCAGCATGACACCCTCCCACCTCCTCCACACCCAGCATGACACCTCTCCCACCTCCTCCACACCCAGCATGACACCCTCCCACCTCCTCCACACCCAGCATGACACCCTCCCACCTCCTCCACACCCAGCATGACACCCTCCCACCTCCTCCACACCCAGCATGACACCCTCCCACCTCCTCCACACCCAGCATGACACCCTCCCACCTCCTCCACACCCAGCATGACACCCTCCCACCTCCTCCACACCCAGCATGACACCCTCCCACCTCCTCCACACCCAGCATGACACCCTCCCACCTCCTCCACACCCAGCATGACACCCTCCCACCTCCTCCACACCCAGCATGACACCCCCCACCTCCCCACCCCAGCATGACACCCTCCCACCCCTCCACACCCAGCATGACACCCTCCCACCTCCTCCACACCCAGCATGACACCCTCCCACCTCCTCCACACCCAGCATGACACCCTCCCACCCCTCCACACCCAGCTGACACCTCCTCCCACCTCCTCCACATCCACCGCCATCGACACCCTCCCACCTCCTCCACACCCAGCATGACACCCTCCCACCTCCTCCACACCACATGACACCCTCCCACCTCCACACCCAGCATGACACCCTCCCACCTCCTCCACACCCAGCATGACACCCTCCCACCTCCCCACACCCACATACCCCCTCCTCCCCCCACACCCAGCATGACCCCTCCCACCCACTCACCACCCAGCTCACACCCCTCCACCTCCCCCCCACCCAGCATGACACCCTCCCACCTCCACCCAGCATGACACCCTCTCCCCACCCTCCACACCCACCATGACATCCCCTCCCCCCCCTCCCACCCAGCATGACACCCCCCACCTCCCCACACCCAGCATGACACCCCCCACCTCCTCCACACCCAGCATGACCCCCCCACCCCTCCACACCCAGCATGACACCCTCCCACCTCCTCCACACCCAGCATGACACCCTCCCACCTCCTCCACACCCGCATGACACCCTCCCACCTCCCCACCCCAGCATGACACCTCCCCCTCCTCCACCCAGCATGACACCCTCCCACCCTCCACACCCAGCATGACCTCCCCCTCCTCACCCAGCATGACACCCTCCACCCTCCACACCCAGACACCCTCCCCCTCCACACCCAGCATGACACCCTCCCACCTCCTCCACACCCAGCATGACACCCTCCCCCCCACACCCAGCATGCACCCTCCCACCTCCTCCACACCCAGCATGACACCCTCCCACCTCCACACCCAGCATGACACCCTCCCACCTCCCACACCCAGCACGACACCTCCCCTCCTCCACACCCAGCATGACACCCCTCCCCCTCCCACACACACATGACCCCTCCCACCCCTCACACCCACATACACCTCCCCCCTCCACCCCACATCCCACCCCACCCCTCCCCCCCACACCCAGCATGACACCCTCCCACCTCCCACCCAGCATGACACCCTCCCACCTCCCCACCCAGCATGACACCCTCCCACCTCCTCCACACCCACCTCCCACCAGCATGACACCCTCCCACCTCCTCCACACCCAGCATGACACCCTCCCACCTCACCCACATCCCACTCCACCTCCCCACCCCACTCCTCACACCCCACCCCTCCCACCCGCTCCACCCAGCACTCCACACCCGCCTCCCCCCCTCCACACCCAGCATGACACCCTCCCACCTCCCACACCCAGCATGAACCCCCTCCCACCTCCTCCACATCAGCATGACCCCCCCACCTCCTCCACACCCAGACACTCCCCCTCCACACCCACATGACACCTCCCACCTCCCCCAGCATGACACCTCCTCCTCCACACCATGCACCCCTCCTCCCACCCAGCATGACACCCTCCCCTCCACACCAGCATGCACCCCACCTCCTCCAACAGCATAACCTCCTCCCACACGCCCTCCACCTCCACCCAGCAGACACTCCCCTCCACCCAGCATGCACTCCCCCCTCCACACCCAGCAGACACCCTCCACCTCCTCCACACATGACACCCCCTCCACACCCAGCAGACCCCTCACCTCCCCACACCCACATGACACCCCCCTCCACACCCCATGACACCTCCACCTCCTCCACCCACATGCACTCCCACCCACACAATGACACCTCCCACCCCTCACCCACAACACCTCACCTCCACCCGTGACACTCCACCTCCACACACGACACTCCCACCTCCCACCATGACACCCTCCACCTCCACCCACATGACACCTCCCCTCCACACCCAGCGCCTCCACCTCCCACACCCAGGACACCTCCCTCCCCAGCCACCCCCCTCCACACCCAGCACCCCTCCCTCCACACCCAGCATGACCCTCCACTCCTCCACCAGCATGACACCTCACCTCCCCAGCATGACCCCACTCCTCATGACACCCTCCCACCTCCTCCACACCCAGCATGACACCCTCCCACCTCCTCCACACCCAGCATGACACCCTCCCACCTCCTCCACACCCAGCATGACACCCTCCCACCTCCTCCACACCCAGCATGACACCCTCCCACCTCCTCCACACCCAGCATGACACCCTCCCACCTCCTCCACACCCAGCATGACACCCTCCTACCTCCTCCACACCCAGCATGACACCCACCTCCTCCACACCCAGCATGACACCCTCCCACCTCCACACCCAGCATGACACCCTCCCACCTCCTCCACATCCAGCATGACACCCTCCCACCTCCTCCACATCCAGCATGACACTCTCCCACCTCCTCCACACCCAGCATGACACCCTCCCACCTCCTCCACACCCAGCATGACACCCTCCCACCTCCTCCACACCCAGCATGACACCCTCCCACCTCCTCCACACCCAGCATGACACCCTCCCACCTCCTCCACACCCAGCATGACACCCTCCCACCTCCTCCACATCCAGCATGACACCTCCCACCTCCTCCACACCCAGCATGACACCCTCCCACCTCCTCCACATCCAGCATGACACCCTCCACCTCCTCCACACCCAGCATGACACCCTCCCACCTCCTCCACATCCAGCATGACACCCTCCACCTCCTCCACACCCAGCATGACACCCTCCCACCTCCTCCACATCAGCATGACACCCTCCCACCTCCTCCACACCCAGCATGACACCCTCCCACCTCCTCCACACCCAGCATGACACCCTCCACCTCCTCCACACCCAGCATGACACCCTCCCACCTCCTCCACATCCAGCATGACACCCTCCCACCTCCTCCACACCCAGCATGACACCCTCCCACCTCCTCCACATCCAGCATGACACCCTCCCACCTCCTCCACATCCAGCATGACACCCTCCCACCTCCTCCACACCCAGCATGACACCCTCCCACCTCCTCCACATCCAGCATGACACCCTCCCACCTCCTCCACACCCAGCATGACACCCTCCCACCTCCTCCACACCCAGCATGACACCCTCCCACCTCCTCCACATCCAGCTGAAACTTATCACCATTGAACGTCATGTTGTTCTCCACTGCCCACTGGAAGACTCTGCTTATGTCCTCCTGTAATTTTTCAGTGTCATCTACCGTAGTGACTTTCATGCTTATTTTAGTGTCATCTGCAAATGATGATACAAAAGTGTGCTGGGTGTTTTTATCTATGTCTGCTATGAGGATGAGAAACAGCAGAGGTGCCAGGACAGTGCCTTGGGGCACTGAGCTTTTGACTTCGCTGATGCTGGATCTTGCCCTGTTCACTACTACTTTTGTGTTCTGTGTGTTAGGAACTCAAAATCCATCTGCCTACCTTCCCGTAATGCCTATGGCCCTCATTTTGTGCGCTATCACTCCATGATCGCATTTGTCAAACGCCTTTGCAAAATCTGTGTAAATCACATCTGCGTTTTGGTCGTCCTCCAATGCCTCCGTAATTCTGTCATAATGGTTCAGCAGCTGTGACAGGCATGATCGACCCGCTCTAAAGCCATGCTGGTTCGGGTTATGTTGGTTGTGCTGGTCCATGAACTTTGTAATCTGCCGTCTCATCACTCTTTCAAAGATTTTATGATGTGAGAAGTGAGGGCTACTGGTCTGTAATTTTTAGCTAGTGCTCCTACTACCTCCCTTATGCAAAGGAGCTATGTCTGCACTCTTTAAGGCCTCCGGTATTTCACCTAGATCTAAACTCTTTCTCCACAGAATACTAAGGGCTCTTGCTAATGGTACTTTGCACTGCTTTATAAATAAAGCATTACATGAATCTGGTCCAGGTGCTGAGTGAGTGGGCATGTTGGCCATTTCTTTTTCGAAATCTATGGGATTTGTACTAATGTCGGTTAGGTGGTCTGCGCAGCCTTCTGCTGGAGTGAAAAATATTTCTGCATTTTCTACCTTGCTGTCATTTAGTGGGTTGCTGAACACTGACTCATACTGTTCCACTCACTCTTCACTCGCCCACACCCAGCATGACACTCACCCTTCATTCCACATTGTCAACAAGTGTCAAGGTAAAGTTGCATGATTGACTCTAGCTTATTACTTGGAAATGAGATCAATTATTCATCCATTGAGAGACGCCAGTCTCTACAAGTGTTTGTTTTTGTTTAGTGGAGCTCTAACTTGCGGATAATATGTAACAAGTGTACCCTGAACAACTGTAACACTTATCAGAATTACTTGTGATGTCAACTGGCACCTGCTTCCACTGCCAGATAACGTTTCAATACACTTGATCACTTCTGTAAGTGGGACATTTGAAAAAGAGATATCCAGTACGTAAATATGACACGTTGACAAGCTCTTGTAGTAGTGATCACACCTGACTGACGTGACCTGTCACCACTTAAGTTCCAACCTGACCTTGCATAAACCCTACTAACTGCAGACTGTCCAATTTGATACAGAAAAAAAGGATAGAGAGTGCTATACCTGACCAGGTATGGGCTACCTGGCTTTTGCGCATGCTGCTGCTGCTGCTGCTGCTTCTGGATAAGTCGCTAATTAGCTTACTGTCAAGACCCTTGGCTGCGTCTGAGCCTCGTTGATTGGTTACAACACATTTAACACCTGCTTACATACCCTTGATGTCAAGTTCCCAACACCTGAGAAGTGACTCCTGGCTTGGTCCAGATGCTACTAAAAACACTTTGGGACCCTCTGCTCTAATAAGCTAATATCCCAGAGCACACTTAGAGCAGTAGATACTCTCGAAACTCTTCAAAGGTATATCAAAGGTAAGGTACACGATAATTAGACGTAACTAACTTCTTTCTCTCGTTTAAGTACTCAGGTAGGTATCATTAGTCCGGCTTACCTTTACCTTTTATATACCTTTGAAGAGTTTCGAGAGTATCTACTCTCTGAGCCCGGCCATGGGCCAGGCTCGTCTGGTTCTTGCCTGGTCAACCAGGCTGTTGCTGCTGGAGGCCCGCTGCCCCACATATCCATCACAGCCTGGTTGATCTGGCACCTGGTGAAGATATTTGTCCAGTTTCCTCTTGAAGGCTTCTACACTGGTTCCAGCCGTGTTTCGGATATCTTCTGGTAAGATGTTGAATAGTCTGGGACCCCTGATGTTAATACAGTGCTCCCGTATTGTCCCCACCGCACCCCTGCTCCTCACTGGGTTTATTTTACACTTTCTCCCATATCTCTCACTCCAGTATGTTGTTATGGCAGTGTGCAGATTTGGGACCAGGCCCTCAAGTACTTTCCATGTATATATTATCATGTATCTCTCTCCTCCGCTCCAATGAGTACATGTTCAAGACTTGAAGGCGTTCCCAATAATTTAGATGTTTCAATGGCTCAATGTGAGCCGTAAACGATCTCTGGATTTGTTCCAGCTCTGCTATTTCTCCTGCCCTGAACGGGGCCGTCAGCACTGAGCAGTATTCTAAGTGAGGGAGCACTAGCGATTTGAATAGTGTCACCATCGGCATTATTTCCCTTGTTTTGAAAGTTCTCAATACCCACCCCGTCATCTTCCTGGCTGTTGTGATCTTTGTCTTGTTATGGTCTTTAAACGACAGATCAGCAGACATATCGAAATATCCCGGGAGCGAAACATGTAGCTGCCGTCACCCGAGACCTTCACATGAGACTACCCACCCCAGGCCACTATTGTCAGTTGTCGCTGGCAAGGGCCACAGTAATTTGGTCACTTTCAGTGTGACAGAATATCATCATGCTATCATTCATAACTCTTATCAGTCAGACCTGGTAAATCCAGTGAGTTTGCTCTCTCTCTCACCTTTCAGTCACAGTAACGAGTCATCATATGACTCTTGGAAGCTCTCACTGACGGAAAAAGTCCTCCTTTCCCCCATGTCAATGAGGGGAACAATAAAAGTACAAAAAAACACACTTTGACTTACTGACAAGGGGAAAACAAAGATTCCTCACAACATCCTGTTACAAGTACCTTGTTTCACACACTTTCCATATATATTTACACTGTATATTTATCTGTTTTGCTGGCATAACCTAGGCAGTTTGGGAGAGTGAAATTAGGGTCAAGAGTCCCATTAATTGTTGGGTGTTAATTAATATTAATTAAATCAGACCGGAAGTATTTTGGTGTGACGCAACAACCGGGGTCATTAATGTGTCAAGACGGATATGTAGCCTCAGATCTGCTTGAGACGGCTTAAGAAGCTTGTGACTTTCCCTCTCTCTTAATATCATGTTTATTTTTCCACTATAATCTACCTTGTCCATAATTACTATCGCATTTGCTTTGTCTGCTTTCGTAACGTGAAGTCCAGGATCTTTCCTTAATTCATGGTATAACTTAAATGTTTGAGGAGCGTTGTGTTGGAGAGGTGTGAGCACAGGTAGATTATAGGAGGTGTGAGCACAGGTAGATTATAGGAGGTGTGAGCACAGGTAGATTATAGGAGGTGTGAGCACAGGTAGATTATAGGAGGTGTGAGCACAGGTAGATTATAGGAGGTGTGAGCACAGGTAGATTATAGGTGTGAGCACAGGCATATTATAGGTGTGAGCACAGGTAGATTATAGGTGTGAACACAGGTATATTATAGGAGGTGTGAGCACACGTAGATTATAGGAGGTGTGAGCACACGTAGATTATAGGAGGTGTGAGCACACGTAGATTATAGGAGGTGTGAGCACACGTAGATTATGGAGGTGTGAGCACAGGTACATTATGGGAGGTGTGAGCACAGGTACATTATGGGAGGTGTGAGCACAGGTACATTATAGGAGGTGTGAGCACAGGTACATTATAGGAGGTGTGAGCACAGGTACATTATAGGGATAAAATAACATACTATTACTATTAGAAAAGAGGAGAACTGACGAGCCTCTTAACTGAAGATAATTTTAGAGATACCCTCCGCTGCATGTTCCCAGACTAGGTTACCTGGTTGATAGCCTGATCAACCAGGCTGTTAGTGCTAGCCACACTCAGTTCAGGGTAGACACGACTACACAAGGTGTCCCTGGAACCCGGTCATATGCAAGTACAAATGAGTACACGAGTACACGGTGCTTCATCATTCTTTTATTTTATTAAATTAAAATATTTAAATAGTAATATATTTATATAATTTTAATGGAAGGTGAATATATTTTGTGTATACTTGGTGATTATGAAATAACACCAATAACACTGTTTCGTGTTAATAATGTAAAATATTTCTTTAACAATGTTGTTGCGACTGTGATGTAAACATCGTCTTAACGTCAACGTATCTACCATTGTGTTGTACCACAATGGTGACGCTTCTTACTACGAATAATATGCGTCACTGATGACGTTTCTCACTACGAACAATATGCGTCACTGATGACGCTTCTCACTACGAACAATATGCGTTACTGGTGACGTTTCTCACTACGAACAATATGCTCCATCATATTATTCTCCTTGTACTCATGATGTTGCTGCCTTTATCTCCTTCATCAATGACCTGGATACAAATGTTCACTAAAATGCATGAATGTGTGTGTGTGTGTGTGGGGCGTGTTACTGCACCCACCTCTTCTCTCACGCACACTACATTTATACGACTCTCTCACACTACGCTAATCCCATCTTGCGTCCTGCCAATTATTTGCGTCCTGCTCTTCATCGTTGGATTATATACGTGCTGCCTTCTACGCCGGAATGCCTCAACATTCTACCTTCGAACGTCGTACAATTTACCATCATACGCATCTTCGCCTTGTGTACGGCCACACAGAGGACGTACACTCTGTCTCTGCGTGGAGGGTGGGCGCCTATGGTGGGTTGCGGAGGAGAGGTGAGGTGGGGCACAGGTTCCTCCATCACCCGCATCAACGGCCACACCATGGCACTGCCCACGCCCATACCCCATGCCTGGGGGCACGCCCACGCCTACCATGAGGTATGCAACATCTACTGTGCCTTTTGTAAACACTACTTGCTACCCATAGTGCTAATGTAACGCAAAATAACTGTTGAAGAATCTGTGTGAATGTGATAGTTCTTATAATAGGGTTTGTCTGAGTTACTCTGCTATGTATAATAAGTACACTGTTGTGTTTACATTACCTGACACCTTTTATAAATACACTGTTTACTCTATCATATAAAGATGGTACACTGTGTATGTCAGGGAAAATTACCTGACACTGGTCTTAATCCTAGCATTTTAAATTACTATATGCTGCTTAGTTTATGATATATTGTTCTATATCGTTTGTAAATTCCTGGGTCAACTGTCTCTCTGCCTGGTCTCTTGGTAGCTTGATCTGTCAGGCTAGTGGTGCTAGCAGCACGCACTCGAACATAAAGCACCGCAGCCTGACTGATCAGCAAGTAACGTCACAAAGTTACCTAGGACACTCTTGAAGGCACCTAGGAGTCTGTTAGTAATTCATATTATGTATGAAAGGAGAGTGTAGAGAAATGGTTCAGAGAACCGATAAGTTGATGAATAAAGACACCCAAGTGTTGCACATGTCTCTTAATTCATCATGAAGGGAGGGTGTTGAAAAGTCTTGGTCCCATAATACTTACTGGATTCCCTATTTGTGCAAACTCTCTGCTGCCTATTTGCCAACCGTGCCTCTGTCTAGGAAAGGAATTCTCCTGTTCCGTGTTCCTTAGTTTTCCTTAGTGGTCTCTGATGTGGGACTCAATCGGGAGCCTTACTGAGGTCCAAAGGCGTAGAATTAGGGGGATATGATTGAGGTGTATAAATGGAAAACAGGAATAAATAAAGGTGATGTAAATAGCGTGCTAAAAATATCTGTATTGACAGGACTCGCAGCAATGGCTTTAAGTTGGATAAATTCAGATTCAGAAGGGATATAGGAAAGCATTGGTTTGGTAATAGAGTTGTCGATGAGTGGAACAAACTCTCGAGTACAGTTATAGAAGCTAAAACGTTGTGTAGTTTTAAAAATAGGCTAGATAAATATATGAGTGGGTGCGGGTGGGTGTGAGTTGGACCTGACTAGTTTGTGCTACTAGGTCAGATGCCGTGCTCCTTCCTTAAGTGAATGTAACCTGACCTGGCTGGGTCGGGGCATTGGCTTAAGCCGGTGGGAGACTTGGATCTGCCTCGCATGGGCCAGTAGGCCTGCTGCAGTGTTCCTTCTTTCTTATGTTCTTATTACGTTTTAGTGTACTAATGGCATCCCTAGTTTTCCTTTGTGGTATTTTACAGACAACCTCCATATATGGTAGACAATAAGATGATACTGCATGTGTACTGTCTCACCAATACACCACCCTCTCACATCCACCCTCAACACTCCACCCTCTCACATCCACCCTCAACACTTCACCCTCACATCCACCCTCAACACTCCACCTCACATCCACCCTAAACACTCCACCCTCTCACATCCACCCTCACATCCACCCTCAACACTCCACCCTCACATCCACCCTCAACACTCCACCCTCACATCCACCCTCAACACTCCACCCTTCATCACCCTCACACTCCACCCACATCCACCACATCATCCACCTCTACATCCACCCACAACACTCCACCCTCATCCACCCCACTCCACCTCACATCACCACAACACTACTACATCATCCACCCACAACACTCCACCCTCTCACATCCACCCACAACACTCCACCCTCTCACATCCACCCACAACACTCCACCTCACATCCACCCACAACACTCCACTACGATCACATCCACCCACAACACTCCACCCTCTCACATCCACACACAACAATCCACCCTCTCCATCCACCCACAACACTCCACCCTCTCACATCCACCAACAACACTCCACCCTCTCACATCCATGCACAACACTCCACCCTCTCACATCCACCCTCAACACTCCACCCTCTCACATCCACCCACAACACTCCACCCTCTCACATCCACCCACAACACTCCACCCTCTCACATCCACCAACAACACTCCACCCTCTCACATCCACCCACAACACTCCACACACTCGCATCCAACAACACTCCACACTCACATCCACCCACAACACTCCACCCTCTCACATCCACCCACAACACTCCACCCTCTCACATCCACCAACAACACTCCACCCTCTCACATCCACCAACAACACTCCACCCTCTCACATCCACCAACAACACTCCACCCTCTCACATCCACCACAACCTCACTCATCCAACAACCTCCACCTCACTCCACCCACACTCCACCCTCTCATCCACCCACCCTCCACCTCTCACATCCACTGTCACCTCCACCCTCTCATCCACCCACAACACTCCACCTCTCCCTCCACCAACAACCTCCACCCTCTACATCCACCAACAACCTCCCCTCTCCATCCACCAACAACACTCCACCCTCTCACATCCACCACAACACTCCACCCTCTCACATCCACCCACAACACTCCACCACACAGCACAATGACTGTCAGTGTTCCGTCCCTCACTTTACACTACGTCACTCTGACTGTCAGTGTTCCGTCCCTCACTTTACACTACGTCACTCTGACTGTCAGTCTACCGTCCCTCACTCTACACTACGTCACTATGACTGTCAGTCTACCGTCCCTCACTCTACACTACGTCACTATGACTGTCAGTCTACCGTCCATCACTCTACGTCACTTGACTGTCAGTCTACCGTCCATCACTCTACGTCACTGACTGTCAGTCTACCGTCTCTCATTCTACACTACGTCACTGACTGTCAGTCTACCGTCCCTCACTCTACACTACGTCACTATGACTGTCAGTCTACCGTCCCTCACTCTACACTACGTCACTATGACTGTCAGTCTACCGTCCCTCACTCTACACTACGTCACTATGACTGTCAGTCTACCGTCCCTCACTCTACACTCCGTCACTGACTGTCATTCTACCGTCCCTCACTCTACACTCCGTCACTGACTGTCATTCTACCGTCCCTCACTTTACACTACGTCACTGACTGTCAGTCTACCGTCCCTCACTCTACACTACGTCACTGTCAGTCAGTCTACTGTCTCTCACTCTACACTACGTTACTATGACTGTCAGTCTTCCGTCCCTCACTCTACACTACGTCACTATGACTGTCAGTCTACCGTCCCTCACTCTACACTACGTTACTATGACTGTCAGTCTGCCGTCCCTCACTCTACACTACGTCACTGACTGTCAGTCTACCGTCCCTCACTCTACACTGTCACTATGACTGTCAGTCTACCGTCCTCCTCTACACTCGTACTATGACTGTCAGTCTCCTCCCTCCTCCCACACTACGTTCTATGACTGTCAGTCTGCCCTCCCTCACTCTACACTCGTCTATGACTGTCAGTCTACCGTCCCTCCTCTACACTATATGACTGTCAGTCTACCGTCCCTCCTCTACACTGTCATCACCTCCTCCTCACTCGTTACTATGACTGTCAGTCTCCTCCTCACTCTACACTACGTCACTATGACTGTCAGTCTACCGTCCCTCACTCTACACTCCGTTAGTCAGCGACCTTGTGTTCTCACCTTTATCACATGACTTGTCTCATTCCTCCTACCAATAAATAGTCTTCATTTTTTCTTTATCTTCTTTGCTCTCACTACCTCACTTCCACCTCCTCTCCCTCACTTCCACCTCCTCTCCCTCACTTCCACCTCCTCTACCTCACTTGGTCTTGTCATCACCTCCACTCCTTCTCGTCTTGGTCTTGTCATCACCTTCACTCCTCCTCGTCTTGGTCTTGTCATCACCTCCACTCCTTCTCGTCTTGGTCTTGTCATCACCTTCACTCCTCCTCGTCTTGGTCTTGTCATCACCTTCACTCCTCGTCTTGGTCTTGTCATCACCTTCACTCCTCCTCGTCTTGGTCTTGTCATCACCTTCACTCCTCCTCGTCTTGGTCTTGTCATCACCTGCACTCCTCCTCGTCTTGGTCTTGTCATCACCTGCACTCCTCCTCGTCTTGGTCTTGTCATCACCTCCACTCCTCCTCGTCTTGGTCTTGTCATCACCTCCACTCCTCGTCTTGGTCTTGTCATCACCTCCACTCCTCGTCTTGGTCTTGTCATCACCTCCACTCCTCCTCGTCTTGGTCTTGTCATCACCTCCACTCCTCCTCGTCTTGGTCTTGTCATCACCTCCACTCCTCCTCGTCTTGGTCTTGTCATCACCTTCACTCCTCCTCGTCTTGGTTGGTTTTGTCATCACCTCCACTCCTCGTCTTGGTCTTGTCATCACCTCCACTCCTCGTCTTGGTCTTGTCATCACCTCCACTCCTCGTCTTGGTCTTGTCATCACCTCCACTCCTCGTCTTGGTCTTGTCATCACCTCCACTCCTCGTCTTGGTCTTGTCATCACCTCCACTCCTCGTCTTGGTCTTGTCATCACCTCCACTCCTCTCGTCTTGGTCTTGTCATCACCTCCACTCCTCCTCGTCTTGGTCTTGTCATCACCTCCACTCCTCGTCTTGGTCTTGTCATCACCTCCACTCCTCCTCGTCTTGGTCTTGTCATCACCTCCACTCCTCCTCGTCTTGGTCTTGTCATCACCTCCACTCCTCCTCGTCTTGGTCTTGTCATCACCTTCACTCCTCCTCGTCTTGGTCTTGTCATCACCTCCACTCCTCGTCTTGGTCTTGTCATCACCTCCACTCCTCGTCTTGGTCTTGTCATCACCTCCACTCCTCGTCTTGGTCTTGTCATCACCTTCACTCCTCCTCGTCTTGGTCTTGTCATCACCTTCACTCCTCCTCGTCTTGGTCTTGTCATCACCTCCACTCCTCCTCGTCTTGGTCTTGTCATCACCTTCACTCCTCCTCGTCTTGGTCTTGTCATCACCTCCACTCCTCCTCGTCTTGGTCTTGTCATCACCTCCACTCCTTCTCGTCTTGGTCTTGTCATCACCTCCACTCCTCGTCTTGGTCTTGTCATCACCTCCACTCCTCGTCTTGGTCTTGTCATCACCTCCTCTCCTCGTCTTGGTCTTGTCATCACCTCCACTCCTCCTCGTCTTGGTCTTGTCATCACCTCACTCCTCCTCGTCTTGGTCTTGTCATCACCTTCCTCCTCCTCGTCTTGGTCTTGTCATCACCTCTCACTCCTCGTCTTGGTCTTGTCATCACCTCCACTCCTCGTCTTGGTCTTGTCATCACCTCCACTCCTCGTCTTGGTCTTGTCATCACCTCCACTCCTCCTCGTCTTGGTCTTGTCATCACCTTCACTCCTCGTCTTGGTCTTGTCATCACCTCCACTCCTTCTCGTCTTGGTCTTGTCATCACCTCCACTCCTCCTCGTCTTGGTCTTGTCATCACCTCCACTCCTCGTCTTGGTCTTGTCATCACCTCCACTCCTCCTCGTCTTGGTCTTGTCATCACCTCCACTCCTCCTCGTCTTGGTCCTGTCATCACCTCCACTCCTCCTCGTCTTGGTCTTGTCATCACCTCCACTCCTTCTCGTCTTGGTCTTGTCATCACCTCCACTCCTCGTCTTGGTCTTGTCATCACCTCCACTCCTCGTCTTGGTCTTGTCATCACCTCCACTCCTCCTCGTCTTGGTCTTGTCATCACCTCCACTCCTCCTCGTCTTGGTCTTGTCATCACCTCCACTCCTTCTCGTCTTGGTCTTGTCATCACCTCCCTCCTCGTCTTGGTCTTGTCATCACCTCCACTCCTCGTCTTGGTCTTGTCATCACCTCCACTCCTCCTCGTCTTGGTCTTATCATCACCTCCACTCCTTCTCGTCTTGGTCTTGTCATCACCTCCACTCCTCGTCTTGGTCTTGTCATCACCTCCACTCCTCCTCGTCTTGGTCTTGTCATCACCTCCACTCCTTCTCGTCTTGGTCTTGTCATCACCTTCACTCCTCGTCTTGGTCTTGTCATCACCTCCACTCCTCGTCTTGGTCTTGTCATCACCTCCACTCCTCGTCTTGGTCTTGTCATCACCTCCACTCCTCGTCTTGGTCTTGTCATCACCTCCACTCCTCGTCTTGGTCTTGCTCCACATCATTGCTGTTCTTCCAGACAGTTAAGATTTTATCTTGTCATTTTTCTCATATAAACCTAAAGCAAAATAATAGGTTTGAACTAACATTTTTATATCTTAATGGTGAATCCTTGTAATATTTTTTTTTTTATAAATTCTCAAGAGGAATGAAATGAGTTGTAAATACTTGATGTTAGAATTTATGTGAATACCAATACTGTATTTACAGGTAATTTTGTTTAATATGAGATAAACCTTGGTGATGGGCGGGGCCGCGGGGGCGTTGACCCCTCAAACACCTGCCACATATGTTGTTTACAGTAACCTTCGGTGAGTCTCTCAACATAGTTTTTGATGCAGACTTTTAATGAGGATGTTTGTTGTGTTAAATATATGGTGAGAGTTGAGCAAGACCCACGCCAGGCGCTTCACCATGGCGGCCATACAACAATATGCCCCGCCTTGTTTTAAATATTGCAAACTCTTGTTTTAAAATATTAAAAACTCTTGTTTTAAAATATTAGTGACTATGCAACTTTTGGTATTGTAAACACAACATTCATGGATACGATAAAATGGTCCATTACAGCTCCCATGTCGGTCTGTGCCAAATCCTTCAGCACTGGTTTCAGAAGTGCCTTCACCTCCTGTAATAGGTTTCACAAAACCATCTTCCTCCAGATGGAGCAGAGGTCACGTTAGAAAAGGTTCGTCAGGAAACAGGACAAGTGTTTCCTGACGCTGCAGGTCATCAAATGACTAAGACCCGACCAAAAACTCCAGCTCTGGAGCTTTTGGTCATCTGACCGAGGCCTTCCACTGGCTATAATTATAATTTTAACCGTTTCTAGTAGAGCAGAGATGTATTGAGGCCGTCTGGTATTTTGGCAGCTGATGGAATTCTCGCACACTTGAGGGAGGGTCACTACACATCATTCCGGGTGTCACTAAAACCTTAATATCTTTCTCACACTCAATTTGTCACCCATTCTTATAATTTTCTTCTATTATATGTGGCAACAATGTTGTTATGGCAGGTATTGTAGTATATTATCTTTCCTTATATATGCCAACTTGTTATAGCATCTATTGTAGTATATTGTCCTTCCTTAAATGTGGCACCAATGTTGTTATGTGTATTGTCTTCCCTTACATGTGGCAACAACGCCTGCATTTACTGTAATGTATTCTCTAGTCTTTCATGTGGCAACGTTGCTGTGAAAAATGTTTCACATTTTTGTGTAGCCAGTATTGAACTGAGCATTGTTAATTTGTGCATCAGTAATGATGTGAGTGTGGCCATGGTAGTCATGTTGTGAGTGTGGCCATGGTAGTCATGCGAGTGTGGCTATGATAGTCATGTTATGAGTGGCCATGATAGTCATGTTATGAGTGTGGCCATGGTAGTCATGTTATGAGTGTGGCCATGATAGTCATGTTATGAGTGTGGCCATGATAGTCATGTTATGAGTGTGGCCATGATAGTCATGTTATGTGGGGCCATGATAGTCATGTTATGTGGGGCCATGATAGTCATGTTATGAGTGTGGCCATGATAGTCATGTGCGTGTGGCCATGATAGTCATGTGAGTGTGGCCATGATAGTCATATTATGAGTGGCCATGATAATGTGAGTGTGGCCATGATAGTCATGTTGAGAGTGTAGCCATGAGTCATGTTGTGAGTGTGGCCATGATAGTCATGTGAGTGTGGCCATGATAGTCATGTTGTAAGTGGCCATGATAGTCATGTGAGTGTGGCCATGATAGTCATGTAAGTGGCCATGATAGTCATGTTGAGTGTGGCCATGATAGTCATGTGGGTGTAGCCATTATAGTCATGTGAGTGTGGCCATGATAGTCATGTTGTAAGTGTAGCCATGATAGTCATGTTGTGAGTGTGGCCATGATAGTCATGTAAGTGTAGCCATGATAGTCATGTTGTGTGGCCATGATAGTCATGTGAGTGTAGCCATGATAATCATGTGAGTGTGGCCATGATAGTCATGTTGTGAGTGTGGCCATGATAGTCATGTTGTGAGTGTAGCCATGATAGTCATGTTGTGAGTGTGGCCATGATAGTCATGTTGTGAGTGTGGCCATGATAGTCATGTTGTAAGTGTAGCCATGATAGTCATGTAAGTGTACCCATGATAGTCATGTTGTGAGTGTTGCCATGTTAGTCATGTAAGTGTAGCCATGATAGTCATGTGAGTGTGGCCATGATAGTCATGTTGTAAGTGTAGCCATGATAGTCATGTTGTAAGTGTAGCCATGATAGTCATGTAAGTGTACCCATGATAGTCATGTTGTGAGTGTTGCCATGTTAGTCATGTAAGTGTAGCCATGATAGTCATGTGAGTGTGGCCATGATAGTCATGTTGTAAGTGTAGCCATGATAGTCATGTCAGTGTACCCATGATAGTCATGTTGTGAGTGTGGCCATGATAGTCATGTAAGTGTAGCCATGATAGTCATGTGAGTGTGGCCATGATAGTCATGTTGTAAGTGTGGCCATGATAATCATGGGTTGAGTGTAGCCATGATAATCATGTTGTTAATGTTTGTATGTATACATCTATGTATATATGTTTCTTTATGTGTATGGACCTGTGTTTGTTATGTTGTAGGTTTTTCTGTTTTTCACTAAAATTTATAATAAGTGTATAACCTAACTTGCGTGCTATCACCCACCTCACTGCTGGCCTCACCCACCTCACTGCTGGCCTCACCCACCTCACTGCTGGCCTCACCCACCTCACTGCTGGCCTCACCCACCTCACTGCTGGCCTCACCCACCTCACTGCTGGCCTCACCCACCTCACTGCTGGCCTCACCCACCTCACTGCTGGCCTCGCCCACCTCACTGCTGGCCTCACCCACCTCACTGCTGGCCTCACCCACCTCACTGCTGGCCTCACCCACCTCACTGCTGGCCTCACCCACCTCACTGCTGGCCTCACCCACCTCACTGCTGGCCTCACCCACCTCACTGCTGGCCTCACCCACCTCACGAGGTTTACTGAGCTTTTATAAACAGAGTACAGTCATATCTACTCTTGAAACCGTGTAAGTTGTTTGTCTCCACGAATGTGTAAGTTATATTTGAGAGTGATGATTTATGTAACTAGCGTGCTAAAAATATCTAGCCTAGACAGGACACGCAGCAGTGGCTTTAAGTTGGAAAAATTCAGATTCTGTAAGGATATAGGAAAGCACTGGTTTGGTAATAGAGTTGTGGATGAGTGGAACAAACTCCCGAGTACCGTCATAGAAGCTAAGACGTTGTGTAGTTTTAAGAACATAAGAAAGAAGGAACACTGCAGCAGGCCTACTGGCCCATGCGAGGCAGGTCCAAGTCTCCCACCGGCTTAAGCCAATGCCCCGACCCAGCCAGGTCAGGTTACATTAACTTAAGTTCTAAATATTGGACGGGACAATAACCATGCCACATATAAACTAAATAATGTAGATCTTAATACTACTGATTGCGAAAAGGATTTAGGAGTTCTGGTTAGCAGTAATCTAAAACCAAGACAGCAGTGCATAAGTGTTCGCAATAAAGCAAACAGAATCCTTGGCTTCATATCAAGAAGCATAAATAATAGGAGTCCTCAGGTTGTTCTTCAACTCTAAGCAAGTTTGCCGATGACACCAAAATAGGCCGTCCAATTCATTCAAATGAGGACATTAGAGCACTCCAGGAAGATTTGAATAGACTGATGCAGTGGTCGGAGAAGTGGCAGATGCAGTTTAATATAGATAAATGCAAAGTTCTAAATATTGGACAGGACAATAACCATGCCACATATAAACTAAATAATGTAGATCTTAATACTACTGATTGCGAAAAGGATTTAGGAGTTCTGGTTAGCAGTAATCTAAAATTAAGACAGCAGTGCATAAGTGTTCGCAATAAAGCAAACAGAATCCTTGGCTTCATATCAAGAAGCATAAATAATAGGAGTCCTCAGGTTGTTCTTCAACTCTATATCTCCTTGGTTAGGCCTCATCTAGATTATGCTGCACAGTTTTGGTCACCGTATTACAGAATGGATATAAATGCTCTGGAAAACGTACAAAGGAGGATGACTAAGTTGATTCCATGTATCAGAAATCTTCCCTATGAGGATAGACTGAGGGTCCTGAATCTGCACTCTCTAGAAAGGCGTAGAATTAGGGGGGATATGATTGAGGTATATAAATGGAAAACAGGAATAAATAAAGGGGATGTAAATAGCGTGCTAAAAATGTCTTGTATTGACAGGACTCGAAGCAATGGCTTTAAGTTGGATAAATTCAGATTCAGAAGGGATATAGGAAAGCATTGGTTTGGTAATAGAGTTGTCGATGAGTGGAACAAACTCCCGAGTACAGTTATAGAGGCTAAAACGTTGTGTAGTTTTAAAAATAGGCTAGATAAATATATGAGTGGGTGCGGGTGGGTGTGAGTTGTACCTGACTAGTTTGGGCTACTAGGTCAGATGCAGTGCTCCTTCCTTAAGTGAATGTAACCTGACCTGGCTGGGTCAGGGCATTGGCTTAAGCCGGCGGGAGACTTGGACCTGCCTCGCATGGGCCAGTAGGCCTGCTGCAGTGTTCCTTCTTTCTTATGTTCTTATGTTCTTATATCCTTGATTAGGCCTCATCTAGATTATGCTGCACAGTTTTGGTCACCGTATTACAGAATGGATATAAATGCTCTGGAAAACGTACAAAGGAGGATGACTAAGTTGATTCCATGTATCAGAAATCTTCCTATGAGATAGACTGAGGGCCCTGAATCTGCACTCTCTAGAAAGGCGTAGAATTAGGGGATATGATTGAGGTTTATAAATGGAAAACAGGAATAAATAAAGGGATGTAAATAGCGTGCTAAAAGTATCTTGTATTGACAGGACTCGAAGCAATGGCTTTAAGTTGGATAAATTCAGATTCAGAAGGGATATAGGAAAGCATTGGTTTGGTAATAGAGTTGTCGATGAGTGGAACAAACTCCCGAGTACAGTTATAGAGGCTAAAACGTTGTGTAGTTTTAAAAATAGGCTAGATAAATATATGAGTGGGTGCGGGTGGGTGTGAGTTGTACCTGACTAGCTTGTGCTACTAGGTCAGATGCCGTGCTCCTTCCTTAAGTGAATGTAACCTGACCTGGCTGGGTCGGGGCATTGGCTTAAGCCGGTGGGAGACTTGGACCTGCCTCGCATGGGCCAGTAGGCCTGCTGCAGTGTTCCTTCTTTCTTATGTTCTTATGTTCTTAAGGAAGGAGCACGGCATCTGACCTAGTAGCACAAGGTTGGATAAATACATGAGTGGGTGTGGGTGGGTGTGAGTTGGACCTGACTAGCTTGTGCTACTAGGTCAGATGCCTAGTAGTGAATGTGACTGATCTGACCAGGTCAAGGCATTGGCTTAAGTCGGTGGGAGAATTGGACCTGCCTCGCATGGGCCAGTAGGCCTGCTGCAGCGCTCCTTCTTTCTTATGTTTTTATGTTCTTACTCGGTGATGTGTGTAGGGGTCACGTGTGTACTAGTGTGTAGGGGTCACGTATGTACTAGTGTGTAGGGGTCACGTGTATATTAGTGTGTAGGGGTCACGTGCGTACTAGTGTGTAGGGGTCACGTGTATATTAGTGTGTAGGGGTCACGTGTATATTAGTGTGTAGGGGTCACGTGTGTACTAGTGTATAAGGGGCCACGTGCGTACTAGTGTGTAAGGGTCACGTGTGTACTAGTGTGTAGGGGTCACGTGTGTACTAGGTACCATCCGGCTCCCTCTAGCCTCTATTCTACGCAGTGTCGTGATTATAGTTTAGTTTACTGGGAACCACCTCCAGCTCTTGGACCTGCCCTGAGATAGAGCTGCTAGGATAGAAAAAAACAGAGGCTTGTCAGAGGAAGCCCGGTAAACAGGTCACAGATCAGTTTGTTATAATGAATTAATCACCTGGTTGGAACACGCACGCTGTAAGTTTGTAGTGTGTGTAAGGTTGTAGTGTGTGTAAGGTTGTAGTGTGTAAGGTTGTAGTGTGTGTAAGGTTGTAGTGTGTGTAAGGTTGTAGTGTGTGTAAGGTTGTAGTGTGTGTAAGGTTGTAGTGCGTGTAAGGTTGTGGTGCGTGTAAGGTTGTAGTGTGTGTAAGGTTGTAGTGTGTGTAAGGTTGTAGTGTGTGTAAGGTTGTAGTGTGTGTAAGGTTGTAGTGTGTGTAAAGTTGTGGTGTGTGTAAGGTTGTGGTGTGTGTAAAGTTGTATGTGTGTAAGGTTGTGGTGTGTGTAAGGTTGTGGTGTGTGTAAGGTTGTGGTGTGTGTAAGGTTGTGGTGTGTGTAAGGTTGTGGTGTGTGTAAGGTTGTGGTGTGTGTAAGGTTGTGGTGTGTGTAAGGTTGTGGTGTGTGTAAGGTTGTCAGTGTGTGTAAGGTTGTGTGTGTGTAAGGTTGTGGTGTGTGTAAGGTTGTGGTGTGTAGTGTAGGTGTGTAAGGTGTGGTGTGTGTAAGGTTGTGGTGTGTGTAAGGTTGTGGTGTGTGTAAGGTTGTGTGTGTGTAAGGTTGTGTGTGTGTAAGGTTGTAGTGTGGTAAGGTTGTAGTGTGTGTAAGGTTGTAGTGTGTGTAAGGTTGTGTGTGTGTGTAAGGTTGTGGTGTGTGTGTTGTAGGTGTGTAAGGGTGTGTGTAAGGTTGTGTGTGTGTGTAAGGTAGTGTGTGTGTAAGGTTGTGGTGTGTGTAAGGTTGTAGTGGTAAGGTTGTGTGTGTGTAAGTGTAGGTGTAAGGTTGTGGTGTGTGTAAGGTTGTAGTGTAAGGTTGTGGTGTGTGTAAGGTTGTAGGTGTGTAAGGTTGTAGTGTGTGTAAGGTTGTAGTGTGTGTAAGGTTGTAGTGTGTGTAGTGTGTAGGTAGTGTGTGTAAGGTTGTGGTGTGTGTAAGGTTGTAGTGTGTGTAAGGTTGTGGTGTGTGTAAGGTTGTAGTGTGTGTAAGGTTGTAGTGTGTGTAAGGTTGTAGTGTGTGTAAGGTTGTGGTGTGTGTAAGGTTGTGGTGTGTGTAAGGTTGTGGTGTGTGTAAGGTTGTAGTGTGTGTAAGGTTGTGGTGTGTGTAAGGTTGTAGTGTGTGTAAGGTTGTGGTGTGTGTAAGGTTGTGGTGTGTGTAAGGTTGTGGTGTGTGTAAGGTTGTGGTGTGTGTAAGGTTGTGGTGTGTGTAAGGTTGTGGTGTGTGTAAGGTTGTGGTGTGTGTAAGGTTGTGGTGTGTGTAAGGTTGTAGTGTGTGTAAAGTTGTGGTGTGTGTAAGGTTGTGGTGTGTGTAAGGTTGTAGTGTGTGTAAGGTTGTAGTGTGTGTAAGGTTGTAGTGTGTGTTGAGCTTCTTGGACATACATGGGCTGAGATGCAACTATTGGGACCTGTACACACACAACCCGCACATATAAAAGGAGAGGAGCTTACGGCGACGTTTCGGTCCGACTTGGACCATTTACAAAGTCACACTAACACGAAGGACAGGAGGAAAGGGTATTTATAGGCAGGCAGACAGGGCAGGGCACAAGAAAGTGGTGGAGGGGTAAGGAGGTAGTAGTGAAGGTGGTAGTGGTAGTAGTAGTGGAGTCAGTCATAAGCTAGGAAAGGAGCACTGCAAAGACGCTGACGGCAGGTAAGGGTAAGAACAAGAACACAGTGGGGAAAAATAAAAAATAAAAAATAAAAATAAAATAAAATAGAGGACAAATACAAGGCAAAAGAAAAGAAAAGAAAGAGAACCCAGAGGAGAAAGGATAAAGAGGAGAAGGGGAAAGAGAAAGAGGGGGAAGGAATCAGGTTAAGTCACGGGTGTTCTGAAGTTTGGAGCATTTAACAATGTAATGAGAGAGGAAAGCATCTACAGAGACAAAGCCAGGGCTAAGATTCATACAGGGAAAGTTGTGTATAAGGGAGGATTCAACCAGACGGCGACTGTGAAAGTTGGACGTAGGGTAGACAGTTTTAGCAGAAGACCAATCAATAGGATGACTGTGATCTCTGACATGACAGAAAAGAGCATTATTAGTGTCGGCAAGCCTAACACTATTTTTGTGCTCCCTAAGTCTGTCAGAAAGAGATCGGCCAGTTTCTCCAAAGTACTGAAGAGGACAGGAGGAGCAAGAAATAGAGTAAACACCAGGAGAATCTGTAGAGGGAGGGGAGGTATGAACTAGATTAGTGCGAAGAGTGTTAGTCTGGCGAAAGGTAAGTTTGATGTCTAAGGAACGGAGACCTGGTTTTAAGTTGGTGTAGACCGCTTCCGTTCATGTATAGCCTCAAGGGTGTGAATGGGCGTGACTTTCCTGGGTTTTGTAGATGGGAGGAAGTGGGCGGATAAGGTGGGGTGGGGGTTGTATGTTAAGGGTCTCTTAGTGTTCGTAAAGTGCGTCCGTGTTCATGTTGTACGTTAGTTGGTGACATGTGGTGTGTTGGTGAAACATGTGGGTGGCCATGTGGGTGTGTTGGTGAAACATGTGGGTGCACAGTGTTCCTTCATGAGAACATTCCACCAGCTGTGACGTATTGATTACTTCTGATTTACATAGAGTTGCCTGGTGTGTGTGGGTGGGTGGGTTGGCGTTGCTGGCTGCGTTGGTGAGTGTTGCTGGCTGCGTTGGTGAGTGTTGTTGGCTGTGTGGGTGAGTTGCTGGCTGTGTGGGTGAGTTGCTGGCTGTGTGGGTGAGTGTTGCTGGCTGTGTTGGTGAGTGTTGCTGGCTGTGTTGGTGAGTTGCTGGCTGTGTGGGTGAGTGTTGCTGGCTGTGTTGGTGAGTGTTGTTGGCTGTGTGGGTGAGTTGCTGGCTGTGTGGGTGAGTTGCTGGCTGTGTGGGTGAGTGTTGCTGGCTGTGTTGGTGAGTGTTGCTGGCTGTGTTGGTGAGTTGCTGGCAGTGTGGGTGAGTGTTGCTGGCTGTGTGGGTGAGTTGCTGGCAGTGTGGGTGAGTGTTGCTGGCTGTGTGGGTGAGTGTTGCTGGCTGTGTTGGTGAGTGTTGTTGGCTGTGTGGGTGAGTTGCTGGCAGTGTGGGTGAGTGTTGCTGGCTGTGTGGGTGAGTTGCTGGCTGTGTGGGTGAGTGTTGCTGGCTGTGTTGGTGAGTGTTGCTGGCTGTGTTGGTGAGTGTTGTTGGCTGTGTGGGTGAGTTGCTGGCTGTGTGGGTGAGTTGTTGGCTGTGTGGGTGAGTGTTGCTGGCTGTGTGGGTGAGTGTTGCTGGCTGTGTTGGTGAGTGTTGCTGGCTGTGTTGGTGAGTTGCTGGCAGTGTGGGTGAGTGTTGCTGGCTGTGTGGGTGAGTTCCTGGCTGTGTGGGTGAGTTGCTGGCTGTGTGGTGAGTGTTGCTGGCTGTGTGGGTGAGTGTTGCTGGCTGTGTAGGTGAGTGTTGCTGGCTGTGTGGGTGAGTGTTGCTGGCTGTGTGGGTGAGTGTTGCTGGCTGTGTGGGTGAGTGTTGCTGGCTGTGTGGTGAGTGTGCTGGCTGTGTGGTGAGTGTTGCTGGCTGTGTGGGTGAGTGTTGCTGGCTGTGTGGGTGAGTGTTGCTGGCTGTGTGGGTGAGTGTTGTTGGCTGTGTGGGTGAGTGTTGTTGGCTGTGTGGGTGAGTGTTGCTGGCTGTGTGGGTGAGTGTTGCTGGCTGTGTGGGTGAGTGTTGCTGGCTGTGTGGGTGAGTGTTGCTGGCTGTGTGGGTGAGTGTTGCTGGCTGTGTGGGTGAGTGTTGCTGGCTGTGTGGGTGAGTGTTGCTGGCTGTGTGGGTGAGTGTTGCTGGCTGCGTGGGTGAGTGTTGCTGGCTGCGTGGGTGAGTGTTGCTGGCTGCGTGGGTGAGTGTTGCTGGCTGCGTGGGTGAGTGTTGCTGGCTGCGTGGGTGTATCTGGGTGTAGGTGTGTACTTATATGTGAAGGTGTTGAGCTTCAGGTTCTGCCTGGTAACCTTCCACTACACCTTATGTAATATGTACACTGTGTCACACCTATAATTTTATATACAGGGAGGTCCTGCTTTACTTCGCTTCACTTTACAGCGTTTCACTTTACAGCATTTCACTTTACAGCGCTTCACTTTACAGAGCTTCACTTTACAGAGCTTCACTTTACAGAGCTTCACTTTACAGCTCTTCAATTTACAGCGGTTTTCAGTTAAACCCGTTCTTCATTTATTCAGACTTCCTACAGTAAATATATTCACCACTCACTATAAGCTAAAGACGAAATATTTCAAGGTAAGTAATGTGTGTTATAAATATTCACTTTTTAGGCATAGTTCTATATATTATATATATATATATATATATATATATATATATATATATATATATATATATATATATATATATATATATATATATATATATATATGCAAAAGATCACAGTAATCAGGTGATATCAAAATATGCAAGACAACCACTATGAAAAAATAGAGGAATTCCAAGCGCTTTCGTGACTACTCACATTATCAAGGAACTATAAAAGGAAACATGACAAGAGGACTTATATAAGGGGCAAGACTACACCTCACAGTCACATCACACTAACAAAGACTACACCTCACAGTAGCGTAACATCGCACGACTCTGTGAAGAGGAAAAACAAGAAAGGACCTGAAACTCTTCCCAAGAATTAAGATTAGTCCAATTTATCATTAAATTCTTCCCAAATTTTATTAATTATAAAAGAATCCAATTTATATAAACCAAAAGAAATATTCATATTATTTTCAAAACTGCTTTTAATGAAACATGATTCTATTATATTCCTCTCAACCATGGACTTGCTTGATACAACCTTCTCAGCATTTTGAAAATCAATTGGATATATTATATATATATATATATATATATAATGTCGTGCCGAATAAGTAAAACTTTCGATTTTGGCTTAAATAGCAACGCACGCACTTGCCGAATAGGACAAGCGAAAATTTGCGTATGCAATTTCGCAAAAATCATTCTGAATCTAACGAAAAAAATATATTTTATTGTGTTTATTAAATTATTGTGAACTTAGTCTAAAATATATTTAGTTGGATTAGGCTAAATTAAATTGAGCTTGTTAAAATAAGGTTAGGTAAGTTTTCTAAAGTGTTTTTGGTACAAAATTATTAATTTTTACATTAACATAAATTAAAAAAATGTCTTTAAACATATAAGAGAAAATATATTGTTTATTAATTTATGTTAATGTAAAAATTAATAATTTTGTACCAAAAGAACCTTAAAAAACTTACCTAACCTTATTATAACAAGCGCATTTTAATTTAGTCTAATCCAACAGGCAGGAGGCCAAGACATGAATATTATGAGAGCAACAAGGAAATGGTTGATACAGTAGCTGAGATGGAAAAAAGGGCCCATGAGGGCAGGTCAAAGTTACTATTTGTGGGTGACTTAAATCACAAGGAAACTGACTGGGAAAACCTGGAACCACATGAGGGACCAGAAACGTGGAGGACTAAGATGATGAAGGTGATACTGGAAAACCTCATGCATCAACATGTTAAGGACACTACCAGAGAGGGAGGAGAGGACGAGCCAGGAAGACTGGACCTCATATTCACCTTGAGTAGTTCAGACATCGAGGACATCACATATGAAAGGCCCCTTTTAGCTAGTGATCACGAGGTCGTGAGCATTGAATACATAGAATAACAAGTGAAGAGGGAAGAAGGAGGAGTAGGACGGGAGAAATCAAGCTACAAAAGGGGGGACTACACAGCCATTAGGAATTTCCTGCATGAGATTCAATGGGAAAGTACTGGTGGGAAAATCAGTAAATAAAATGATGGATTACATGACAAAATGCAAGGAGGCAGAAGAGAGGTTTGTTCCTAAGGGTAACAGAAATAATGGGAAAACCAGAACGAGCCCTTGGTTCACCCAAAGGTGTAGAGAGGCCAAAACTAAGTTACTTAGAAAATGGAAAAAGTATAGAAGGCAAAGGACCCAGGAAAATAAGGAGATTTGTCGAAGAACCAGAAACGAATATGGACAGACAAGGAGGGAGGCCCAGCGGCAATACGAAAACGACATAGCATCGTAAGCTAAGTCTGACCCAAAGCTGTTGTTTTCCTCATGATGTGGCTGTACAACAGTCAAGGACCAAGTAATCAGGCTGAGGAAGGGAGGAGGGGAGTTCACAATTAACAACCGAGATGTGAAGAGCTCAACATGAGGTTTTAAGGAAGTATTGTCAGTGGAGACAGAAAGGACTCTGGAAAGCCAGAATGTTAGGGTACACAAACAAGTGCTGGACACAATACACAACCGAGGAGGTGAAGAGGCTGCTAAGTGAGCTAGATACCTCAAAGGTGGTGGAACCGGACATTTCTCAAAGGGTCCTGAGAGAGGGAGCAGAGGTGCTGTGTGTGCCACTAATAATCTTCAACAAATCTATCGAAATATGGCCATTACCTGAGGTGTGGAAGACAGCAAATGTTGTCCCAGTTTTTAAGGAGACAGACAGACAGCAATAAACTACAGACCAGTGTCACTGACATGTATAGTATACAAAGCCATGGAGAAGATTGTCAGGAGAAGAGTGGTGGAGCAACTAGAAAGGAACGAGCTTATACATGACAACCAGCACGGTTTCAGAGCAGGAAAATTATGCGTCACAAACCTACTGGAGCTTAACGACAAGTTGACAGAAGTAAGAAGACAAGAGAGAGATGATTAGATTGCATTTTCTTGGACTGCAAGTAGGCTTTCGACACAGTTCGACACCAGAGATTTATGCAAAAGCTAGAGGATCAGGCAGGTATAACAGGAAAGGCACTGCAATGGATCAGAGAATACCTGATAGGAACGCAACAACGAGTCATGGTATGTGATGAGGTATCAGAGTGGGCGCCTGTGACGAGCGATGTTCCACAGTGGTCAGTCCTAGGACCGGTACTGTTTTTGGTATATGTGAATAACATTACTGAAGGGATAGACTCATAAATGTTCCTGTTTGCAGACGATGTGAAGCTAATGAAGAAAATTCAATGGGATGAGGATCAGGCAGGACTCCAAAGGGATCCGGACAGGCTGCAAGCCTGGTCCAGCAAATGGCTCCTGGAGTTTAACCCCACCAAGTGCAAAGTCATGAAGATTGGAAAGGGCAAAGAAGACCGCAGACAGAATACAGGTTAGGGAGCCAAAGACTGCAATCCTCCCTCATGGAAAGGATCTTGGGGTGAGTATAATACCGAGCACATCTGAGGCACACATCAACTAGATAACTTCTGCAGCATATGGGCGCCTGGCAAACCTGAGAATAGCGTTCCCACATCTCGGTTATGAATCGTTCAAGACTCTTTACACCGTGTATGTCAGGCACATATTGCACCAGTATGGAACCCACGCTTGGTCAAGCACTTTAAGAAATTAGAGAAAGTGCAAAGGTTTGCAACAAGACATGTCCCGGAGCTATGGGGCATGTCCTACGAGGAGAGATTAGCGGAAATCGACCTGACGACACTGGAGGACAAGAGGGATAGGAAGGACACGATAATGACATTTTTTTTAAATTACTGAGAGGAACAGGATGTTTCCGAAATAGGACAAAGCAACAAGGGGTCACAGTTGGAAGTTGAAGACTCAGATGAGTCCCAGGGATGTTAGGAAGTATTTCTTCAAAGAGTTATCAGGAAGTGGAACAATCTGGAGAGTGATGTAGTTGAGGCAGGATCCATACATAGCTTTAAGAAGAGGTAGGATAAAGCTCGTGGAGCAGGGAGAGAGTGACATAGTAGCGACCAGTGAAGAAGCAGGGCCAGGAGCTATGAATCGACCCCTGCAACCACAATTATGTGAGTGCAATTAGGTGAGTAGGTGAGTACAATTAGGTGAGTACATGTATCATCAGAACATATACACATGTATCATCAGAACATATACACATGTATCATCAGAACACACACATGTATCATCAGAACACACACACACACATGTATCATCAGAACACACACACACATGTATCATCAGAACATATACACATGTATCATCAGAACACACACATGTATCATCAGAACACACACACACACATGTATCATCAGAACACACACACACACATGTATCATCAGAACACACACACACACATGTATCATCAGAACACACACACACATGTATCATCAGAACACACACACACATATGTATCAGAACACACACACATGTATCATCAGAACATATACACATGTATCATCAGAACACACACATGTATCATCAGAACACACACATGTATCATCAGAACACACACATGTATCATCAGAACACACACACACACATGTATCATCAGAACACACACACACACATGTATCATCAGAACACACACACACACATGTATCATCAGAACACACACACACACATCATCAGAACACACACACACACATGTATCATCTGAACATACATGTATCATCAGAACACACACACGTATCAGAACACACTCACACATGTATCAGTAGAACATACATGTATCATCAGAACACACACACGTATCATCATCAGAACACACACAAGTATCATCAGAACACACACATGTATCATCAGAACACACACATTTATCATCAGAACACACACATGTATCATCAGAACACACACATGTATCATCAGAACACACACATGTATCATCAGAATACACACACGTATCATCAGAACATACACACGTATCATCAGAACACACACACGTATCATCAGAACACACACACGTATCATCAGAACACACACACGTATCATCAGAACACACACATGTATCATCAGAACACACACGTATCATCAGAATACACACACGTATCATCAGAACACACACACGTATCAGCAGAACACACATACGTATCATCAGAACACACACATGTATCATCAGAACACACACACGTATCATCAGAACACACACACGTATCAGAACACAAACGCGTATCATCAGAATACACACACGTATCAGAACACAAACACGTATCATCAGAATACACACACGTATCATCAGAACACACATACGTATCATCAGAACACACACACGTATCATCAGAACACACACACAAACTTTTGTCTTTAAGCATTTCTTTCCTATTTCCCGACATATATTTGGTATAGTTTATCCTTCCTTTTAAATAAATTGCAAAATGCGACACTCCTGTATGGTGAAATCCATTCGGTAATTAGTAGTAATTACGCAGTAATTGCTTATGATTTTAATTAACCCGAAAGTTAACGGGAAATAAGAAAGAAATACTTAAAGACAAAAGTATGTGTGTGTTATGATCCAACGAAAGCCAATTTAACAACCTCTGGAATAGGTAATTATCTATTCCAGAGGTTGTTAAATTGGCTTTCGTTGAACCTCGAGTAAGTAAGGCCTCACCTAGATTACGCAGCTCAGTTCTGGTCTCCATATTACAGAATGGACATAAATTCGTTAGAAAGCATTCAGCGTAGAATGACTAAATTAATACATAGCATTAGAAATCTTCCTTACGAAGAAAGATTGAAGACCCTTAAATTACATTCACTTGTAAGACGTAGAATGAGGGGAGACATGATCGAGGTATACAAGTGGAAAATGGGTATTAACAAAGGGGATATAAATAAGGTCTTGAGGGTATCTCTCCAAGAGAGAACCCGCAATAATGGATTCAAGTTAGATAAGTTTAGATTTAGAAAGGATATAGGAAAGTATTGGTTTGGAAATAGGGTAGTTGATGAGTGGAACAGTCTGCCTAGTAGGGTTATTGAAGCAAGGACCTTGGGTAGTTTTAAATTTAGGTTGGATAAATTCATGAGTGAAAGGGTTGGATTTGATTGGGAATTGCACATGAGTAAATAAAATTATCAAAGCTTATTTCTTGGGTAGCATTGAAAATTAGGTTGAACAAATATTCTTTTAGTGGGATGGAATGTGAAGGACCTGCCTAGTATGGGCCAACAGGCCTGCTGCAGTGTTCCTCCTTTCTTATGTTCTTATGTTAACTAAATATATTGTAGATAAGTTTACAATAATTTAATAATAAACAAACACAATGAAATATATTTTTTTTCGTTAGGTTCAGAATGTTTTTTGCGAAATTATTGCATACAAATTTTTTCGCTTGTCTTATTCGGCAAGAAGAGTCTTGCTATTTAAGCCAAAATCTCAAGTTTTACCTATTAGGCATGACACACATTATGTATATATATATATATATATTTTTTTTTTATTAACACACCGGCCGATTCCCACCAAGGCAGGGTGGCCCGAAAAAAAAACTTTCATCATCATTCACTCCATCACTGTCTTGCCAGAAGGGTGCTTTACACTACAGTTATAAAACTGCAACATTAACACCCCTCCTTCAGAGTGCCGGCACTGTACTTCCATCTCCAGAACTCAAGTCCGGCCTGCCGGTTTCCTGAATCCCTTCATAAATGTTACTTTGCTCACACTCCAACAGCACGTCAAGTATTAAAACCATATGCCTCCATTCACTCCTATCAAATACGCTCCACATGCTTGCTGGAAGTCCAAGCCCCTCGACACAAAACTTCCTTTACCCTCCCTCCAACCTTTCCTAGGCCGACCCCTACCCCGCCTTCCCTCCACTACAGATTTATACACTCTCGAAGTCACTCTGTCTCGTTCCATTCTCTCTACATGTCCAAACCATCTCAACAACCCCTCCTCAGCTCTCTGGACAATCGTTTTGGTAATCCCGCACCTCCTCCTAATTTCCAAACTCCGAATTCTCTGCATTATATTCACACCACACATTGACCTCAGACATGACATCTCCACTGCCTCCAGCATTTATGGATTTGGAAAAGGCGTATGATAGGGTAGATAGGGGGCAATGTGGCAGATGTTGCAGGTGTATGGAATAGGAGGAAGGTTACTGAAAGCAGTGAAGAGTTTTTATGAGGATAGTGAGGCTCAGGTTAGAGTGTGTAGGAGGGAAGGGACTATTTCCCAGTAAAAGTGGGCCTTAGACAAGGATGTGTGATGTCACCGTGGTTGTTCAATATATTTATAGATGGGGCTGTAAGAGAAGTGAATGCGAGGGTCTTGGCAAGAGGTGTTGGGCTAAAAGATAAAGAAGCAAATACAAAGTGGGAGTTGTCACAGTTGCTTTTTGCTGATGACACTGTGCTTTTGGGAGATTCTGAAGAGAAGCTGCAGAGGTTGGTGGATGAATTTGGTAGGGTGTGTAAAAGAAGAAAATTGAAAGTGAATATAGGAAAGAGTAAGGTGATGAGGATAACAAAAAGAATAGGTGACGAAAGATTGGATATCAGATTGGAGGGAGAGAGTATGGAGGAGGTGAATGTATTCAGATATTTGGGAGTGGACATGTCGGCGGATGGGTCTATGAAGGATGAGGTGAATCATAGAATTGATGAGGGGAAAAGGGTGAGTGGAGCACTTCGGAGTCTGTGGAGACAAAGAACCTTGTCCATGGAAGTAAAGAGGGGAATGTATGAGAGTATAGTTATACCAACGCTCTTATATGGGTGTGAAGCATGGGTGATGAATATATATATATATATATATATATATATATATATATATATATATATATATATATATATATATATATATATATATAATATGTGTATAATATTTTCTGAGGAACGTAAGATGTCAGGTAAATGTTACAAACTTTTTCTTAAATTTACTATATATTTATTTTTACTATTCTGTTTAT
>WNWK01008119.1:60000-87412 GCA_009830355.1 Cherax destructor
TTCTGATGGCATGAGGCCTGTTCCTGCTGTCTGTCTTCTGATGGATCATGAACCTGTTCCTGGTGTCTGTCTTCTGATGGCATGAACCTGTTCCTGGTGTCTGTCTTCTGATGGCATGAACCTGTTCCTGTGTCTGTCTTCTGATGGCATGAACCTGTTCCTGGTGTCTGTCTTCTGATGGCATGAACCTGTTCCTGGTGTCTGTCTTCTGATGGCATGAACCTGTTCCTGGTGTCTGTCTTCTGATGGCATGAACCTGTTCCTGGTGTCTGTCTTCTGATGGCATGAACCTGTTCCTGTGTCTGTCTTCTGATGGCATGAACCTGTTCCTGGTGTCTGTCTTCTGATGGCATGAGCCTGTTCCTGGTGTCTGTCTTCTGATGGCATGAACCTGTTCCTGGTGTCTGTCTTCTGATGGCATGACCTGTTCCTGGTGTCTGTCTTCTGATGGCATGAACCTGTTCCTGTGTCTGTCTTCTGATGATATGAACCTGTTCCTGCTGTCTGTCTTCTGATGGCATGAACCTGTTCCTGGTGTCTGTCTTCTGATGGCATGAACCTGTTCCTGGTGTCTGTCTTCTGATGGCATGAACCTGTTCCTGGTGTCTGTCTTCTGATGGCATGAGCCTGTTCCTGGTGTCTGTCTTCTGATGATATGAACCTGTTCCTGGTGTCTGTCTTCTGATGGCATGAACCTGTTCCTGGTGTCTGTCTTCTGATGGCATGAACCTGTTCCTGGTGTCTGTCTTCTGATGGCATGAACCTGTTCCTGGTGTCTGTCTTCTGATGGCATGAACCTGTTCCTGGTGTCTGTCTTCTGATGGCATGAACCTGTTCCTGGTGTCTGTCTTCTGATGGCATGAACCTGTTCCTGGTGTCTGTCTTCTGATGGCATGAACCTGTTCCTGTGTCTGTCTTCTGATGGCATGAACCTGTTCCTGGTGTCTGTCTTCTGATGGCATGAACCTGTTCCTGGTGTCTGTCTTCTGATGCATGAACCTGTTCCTGGTGTCTGTCTTCTGATGGCATGAACCTGTTCCTGGTGTCTGTCTTCTGATGGCATGAACCTGTTCCTGGTGTCTGTCTTCTGATGGCATGAACCTGTTCCTGGTGTCTGTCTTCTGATGACATGAACCTGTTCCTGGTGTCTGTCTTCTGATGGCATGAACCTGTTCCTGGTGTCTGTCTTCTGATGACATGAACCTGTTCCTGCTGTCTGTCTTCTGATGGCATGAACCTGTTCCTGCTGTCTGTCTTCTGATGGCATGAACCTGTTCCTGGTGTCTGTCTTCTGATGACATGAACCTGTTCCTGGTGTCTGTCTTCTGATGACATGAACCTGTTCCTGGTGTCATAGAATGAAGGCATAGTGTTGTTGTCTTGCAGTCTTTTGGTGTTGGTCATCACTGAGTGTGTAAGAACCTCCTGACCTGGTCATCACTGAGTGTGTAAGAGCCTCCTGACCTGGTCATCACTGAGTGTGTAAGAGCCTCCTGACCTGGTCATCACTGAGTGTGTAAGAGCCTCCTGACCTGGTCATCACTGAGTGTGTAAGAACCTCCTGACCTGGTCATCACTGAGTGTGTAAGAGCCTCCTGACCTGGTCATCACTGAGTGTGTAAGAGCCTCCTGACCTGGTCATCACTGAGTGTGTAAGAGCCTCCTGACCTGGTCATCACTGAGTGTGTAGAACCTCCTGACCTGGTCTATCACTCAGTGTGTAAGAACCTCCTGACCTGGTCATCACTGAGTGTGTAAGAACCTCCTGACCTAGTCATCACTGAGTGTGTAAGAACCTCCTGACCTGGTCATCACTCAGTGTGTAAGAACCTCCTGACCTGGTCATCACTGAGTGTGTAAGAACCTCCTGACCTGGTCATCACTGAGTGTGTAAGAACCTCCTGACCTGGTCATCACTCAGTGTGTAAGAACCTCCTGACCTGGTCATCACTCAGTGTGTAAGAACCTCCTGACCTAGTCATCACTGAGTGTGTAAGAACCTCCTGACCTAGTCATCACTGAGTGTGTAAGAGCCTCCTGACCTGGTCATCACCTAGTGTGTGAGAACCTCCTGACCTGGTCATCACCTAGTGTGTAAGAGCCTCCTGACCTGGTCATCACTCAGTGTGTAAGAACCTCCTGACCTGGTCATCACCTAGTGTGTAAGAACCTCCTGACCTGGTCATCACTGAGTGTGTAAGAACCTCCTGACCTGGTCATCACCTAGTGTGTAAGAGCCTCCTGACCTGGTCATCACTCAGTGTGTAAGAACCTCCTGACCTGGTCATCACTCAGTGTGTAAGAGCCTCCTGACCTGGTCATCACCTAGTGTGTAAGAACCTCCTGACCTGGTCATCACTGAGTGTGTAAGAACCTCCTGACCTGGTCATCACCTAGTGTGTAAGAACCTCCTGACCTGGTCATCACTGAGTGTGTAAGAACCTCCTGACCTGGTCATCACTGAGTGTGTAAGAACCTCCTGACCTGGTCATCACTGAGTGTGCTAAGGAACCTCCTGACCTGGTCATCACTCAGTGTGTAAGAACCTCCTGACCTGGTCATCACTCAGTGTGTAAGAACCTCCTGACCTGGTCATCACTCAGTGTGTAAGAGCCTCCTGACCTGGTCATCACTGAGTGTGTAAGAACCTCCTGACCTGGTCATCACTGAGTGTGTAAGAACCTCCTGACCTGGTCATCACTGAGTGTGTAAGAACCTCCTGACCTGGTCATCACTCAGTGTGTAAGAACCTCCTGACCTGGTCATCACTGAGTGTGTAAGAGCCTCCTGACCTGGTCATCACCTAGTGTGTAAGAGCCTCCTGACCTGGTCATCACCTAGTGTGTAAGAGCCTCCTGACCTGGTCATCACCTAGTGTGTAAGAGCCTCCTGACCTGGTCATCACTCAGTGTGTAAGAGCCTCCTGACCTGGTCATCACTCAGTGTGTAAGAGCCTCCTGACCTGGTCATCACTCAGTGTGTAAGAGCCTCCTGACCTGGTCATCACTCAGTGTGTAAGAGCCTCCTGACCTGGTCATCACCTAGTGTGTAAGAGCCTCCTGACCTGGTATCACCTAGTGTGTAAGAGCCTCCTGACCTGGTCATCACCTAGTGTGTAAGAGCCTCCTGACCTGGTCATCACCTAGTGTGTAAGAGCCTCCTGACCTGGTCATCACCTAGTGTGTAAGAGCCTCCTGACCTGGTCAGTCACCTAGTGTTGACCTCCTGACCTGGTCATCACTAGTGTGTAAGGCTCTACCTGTCTACCTTGTAAGCCTCCTGACCTGGTCTCACCTCGTGTGTAGACCTCCTGACCTGGTCATCACCTACTGTGTAGACCCCTCCCTGCCTCCACCTGGTCATCCCTAGTGTAAGACCTCCTGACCTGTCATCACCTAGTGTGTAGCCTCCACCTGTCATCACCAGTGTGTAGAGCCTCCTGACCTGGTCATCACTCAGTGTGAAGACCTCCTGACCTGGTCATCACTAGTGTTAAGAGCCTCCTGACCTGGTCATCACCTAGTGTGTAAGAGCCTCCTGACCTGGTCATCACCTAGTGTGTAAGAGCCTCTGACCTGGTCATCACCAGTGTAAGAGCCTCTGACCTGGTCATCACCTAGTGTGTAAGAGCCTCCTGACCTGGTCATCACCTAGTGTGTAAGAGCCTCCTGACCTGGTCATCACCTAGTGTGTAAGAGCCTCCTGACCTGGTCATCACCTAGTGTGTAAGAGCCTCCTGACCTGGTCATCACCTAGTGTGTAAGAGCCTCCTGACCTGGTCGTCACCACTTTTCTGTCCTAACTTTGGAACTGTGTGTTTTCTATTTCTTCCTTTCTCCCTGACTTCCCTTCTCCCTCCCCTCCTCACCTCCCTCCCTGCCTCCACCCCTCCCTCCCTCCCTGCCTCCACCCCTCCCTCCCTCCCTGCCTCCACCCCTCCCTTCCTCTCCAGAACTTCAGGAAGTCTTTTTATTATTATTATTCCTGCCCTCCTGTGCCATATTTAGTTCTTTGTCGTTTCCTCTCTGTTTTTTCTTGTGTTCTCGCTTTTTTCCTTTGTGTCTTGTTCATTTTTGTGTTCCTTCTCGTTCTCTGGTTTCTTCGTGTTCTTCCTCATTATTTCCTCCATTATTTCTATTCACTGGAATCTTCCCCTGGTTTCCTGTTCTTCTAAGAAGTAACGAAGATGGTATTGTTTTGCTTCCTTCCCATCCTCTTCCTCTTCCTCCTCCTCCTCTTCCTCTTCCTCCCTCCTCTTCCTCTTCCTCCCCTCCTCTTCCTCTTCCTCCTCTCTTCCTCTTCCTCCCCTCCTCTTCCTCTTCCTCTCCCTCCTCTTCCTCTTCCTCCCTCCTCTTCCTCTTCCTCCCTCCTCTTCCTCTTCCTCCTTCTCCTCTTCCTCTTCCTCCTCCTCCTCTTCCTCTTCCTCCTTCTCCTCATGCCTTCTTAAATGGCATCGCAGTTTTCTCTCCCAAACTTATTCTGCGATATTTATAAACTGGAGGGCCCACCCCTCTTACCATCCCTGCTCATCACTCACCTCCGCCCACACCTGCCGGCCACCCACCCCCCCACTACACACACCCACTAACTAAAGGACCACAATGGAAATAAGTCACTCTGACTTTTTTGGGTTATCCTGGGTTCTCTACACATATGCTGCTATGTATGATAATCTATGTAAATGTATTTGTGTATACCTGAATAAACTTACTAACTACACATCCCACATCCACTGGAAAGGCTCTTGTTGTAACCCACCCCAGCCACTGAAATGCTCACTGCGTCACCACTCTTAACCTCTCATCTTGAAACAATTCATGGCGATTTGTGAATTTAATTTTTAATTGTAATGGCAGTTGATCACCTTTCCTGCGTGTCTTGAAGATGTACACACAACCTTCACTACTCGTTTGACTTCAATCATACACCTAAATTATTGGGATGCTTGAAGTCCCTCAAGCTGTACTCCCTCAGTCGTTGGCGAGAAAGATAAGTTTTAATTTACACTTGGAACTTTCTGGAGGGACTTGTCCGAAATTTGCACACAAAAATGATTCCCAACGAAAGTAAGAGGCTAGGAAGACAGTGCAAATACCTAGGAAGACAGTGCAAATACCTAGGAAGACAGTGCAAATACCTAGGAAGACAGTGCAAATACCCCCAGTAAAAAATCAGGGGCGCATTGAGCATACCAAGGAAAACTGAGTTAGTATAAAAGGACCAAGACACTTCACCACCCTCTCGCCATCAATAAGGGGAATTACCAACAGACCCTTAGCTATCTTCAAGAAGGAACTTTGTAAGTTTCTCAAATCATGTAGGAGTGCTTACTTAGGACTGCGTGTGGCTAGCACCAACAGCCTGGTTGATCTTGGTATTACCCAGGAGGCTTAGTCTGGGGCCAGGCTGTGGGAGCAGTGACACCTCGTAATTGTGTCCACGTTTGCAGACTATTCAGGTCTTGCGCTCTCTTGTCTTCTCCGCTTGATTTCCTCATTAATTTCACATTATCTCTAAACAGTGATACCTATCATTCATTTTCCTCTGATAAGTCGTTTTTATATGTCAGGAACAGCAGGGGTTCAAGCACTAATCCTTGTGGGACTCCACTCATCAGCCGTACCTATTCCTAAACTCATGCAGGTTATATCTCCTGTATCTACATATTTATTTTAAAATGATCAGGTAGTTTCTTATCATATTTTCTGGTCCCGTAGCCAGTATGTTAGTCATTTAGACTGGTCTCTTCTGGTCCCTTAACCAGCATGTTAGACTGGTCTCTTCTGGTCCCTTAACCAGCATGTCAGACTGGTCTCTTCTGGTCCCTTAACCAGCATGTTAGTCTCAGTGACTAAGGTACAGACAGTCTGTACCTTAGTGCTTGTTGTCTATTTCTCGTATAGTGGGATCACGTTTACAGTTTTGCAGGTGTGTGGCAGTTACGTGTGTTTTAGAGGTGTTACACTCTTGCTTCAGGGTTGCACAGTCCTCTGCTTCTGGCAGTACGTCAGACTGATGTTATATTGTGATTAATTGATGCCTCATTGACTTCACTGAATGACCAGATCTCTGTAGCTGATAGTAGTATGTGACTAGTTGATGCTTCATTGTTGATGTGTTACCTGTGTGTTAGCTGATCCCCATGACATGATTGTTTGTGTCATTGTGATGCTTTATTGATGTCTAGATAATTGTAGGAGTTGTCTATGATTGATGAATTAGTATATGCCTAGACTAGTTGATGCTTGCTTGATGCCTGGTTGTGTGGTAGTAGTTTTAAGTGGTATTTATTACAAGTCTGACTCACATGATAACTAAGTACACACCTTAACTTCAGCAGTATGACAAATGATTTATAAATGTAGATTATATAGTTATATTAGCAGTTTACCACTGAACTATAATTGACTTATAACTATCATTTATTTATTACTAGATTGCTGCATGGTTATAACTGTTATTGTCATAGTCGTCTTATTTCTTACACTGAATTAGTGTAATTTATACTGATAAATGAAGTCCCTTCATTGGTATTATTAGAGTTGTTTAAATAATGACATCTACAGGGAGTTGGATGGTATTGTTTGCCTCACTTGACCAAAACAAGGAACAATTTTTGTTTGAGTTTGTATGGAAGTTATTTATTGATTGTTTGCTCTTTTCTCTTTGTTTTTCAGATTGTAAGTTTGGCTGAGTTTACCTCCTCATTTGCTGTAGAGCCTCTGTTGGTAGTGAGTCTGTGAGTTGTTAGCCAAGCATACCTCACGCATGTTTAACCACATCCCCACACTTAGCAGCCACTTTTCACCTCTTATTTTCAAGATTATCAGCCTTTTTGAGCATTTGGTCAAGCTCACATTTTCTTAAGCTTTTGTGAGTGTGTCTGTTTATTCTCATAAGATCCTGAGCTCTTGTGAGTCTACCAAGTTATACTCTATGACTTTGAGATTTTGTGAGTTTACTGAGATACATATATTCAAAAGTCCCCAGTTTGTTAGTTTAGAAGTAAGGCCCGATTTCTTGTGAGCCTATTAACTCATACAAGTTCATGGATCTTTTGTGAGCCTACCAAGGATAAACTCACAAATACATGAATTTGTGAGCTTAACAAGTGCCTGCTGGAGCCTTGGCAGCAGTGTGAGCCTAGCCAGTGTCTGCTGGAGCCTTGGCAGCAGTGTGAGCCTAGCCAGTGTCTGCTAGAGCCTTGGCAGCATTGTGAGCTTAGCCAGTGTCTGCTGGAGCCTTGGCAGCATTGTGAGCTTAGCCAGTGTCTGCTGGAGCCTTGGCAGCATTGTGAGCTTAGCCAGTGTCTGCTGGAGCCTTGGCAGCATTGTGAGCTTAGCCAGTGTCTGCTAGAGCCTTGGCAGCATTGTGAGCTTAGCCAGTGTCTGCTAGAGCCTTGGCAGCATTGTGAGCTTAGCCAGTGTCTGCTGGAGCCTTGGCAGCATTGTGAGCTTTACCAGTGTCTGCTAGAGCCTTTGCAGCATTGTGAGCTTAGCCAGTGTCTGCTAGAGCCTTGGCAACATTTTGAGCTTACCAGTGTCTGCTAAGTCTTGGCAGCATGTGAGCTTAGCCAGTGTCTGCTGGAGCCTTGGCAGCATTGTGAGCTTACCAGTGTCTGCTAGAAGCCTTGCAGCATTGTGAGCTTAGCCAGTGTCTGCTAGAGCCTTGGCAGCATGTCAGCTTAGCCAGTGTCTGCTGAAGTCTTGGCAGCAGTGTGAGCTTTACCAGTGTCTGCTAGAGCCTTGGCAGCATTGTGAGCTTAGCCAATGTCTGCTAGAGCCTTGGCAGCATTGTGAGCTTAGCCAGTGTCTGCTGGAGCCTTGGCAGCATTGTGAGCTTAGCCAGTGTCTGCTAGAGCCTTGGCAGCATTGTGAGCTTAGCCAGTGTCTGCTAGAGCCTTGGCAGCATTGTGAGCTTAGCCAGTGTCTGCTGGAGCCTTGGCAGCATTGTGAGCTTAGCCAGTGTCTGCTAGAGCCTTGGCAGCAGTGTGAGCTTAGCCAGTGTCTGCTAGAGCCTTGACAGCATTGTGAGCTTAGCCAGTGTCTGCTGAAGTCTTGGCAGCAGTGTGAGCTTTACCAATGTCTGCTAGAGCCTTGGCAGCATTGTCAGCTTAGCCAGTGTCTGCTGGAGCCTTGGCAGCATTGTGAGCTTAGCCAGTGTCTGCTGGAGCCTTGGCAGCATTGTGAGCTTAGCCAGTGTCTGCTAGAGCCTTGGCAGCATTGTGAGCTTAGCCAGTGTCTGAAGTCTTGGCAGTATTGTGAGCTTAGCCAGTGTCTGCTGGAGCCTTGGGAGCAGTGTGAGCTTAGCCAGTGTCTGCTAGAGCCTTGGCAGCATTGTGAGCTTAGCCAGTGTCTGCTGAAGTCTTGGCAGCAGTGTGAGCCTAGCCAGTGTCTGCTGAAGTCCTTGGCAGCAGTGTTTCTGCTCTAGTGTATTGTGTGGTGCATGGGATTGTTAGTTGCAGCTTCCATATTTATAGTGGCTCTTGTGTGTGTGCCTCGAGTTGTAGTCAAGTGTGTGTAAATGGCTTGGAAAAGTAGTGATTTGTAGTTGTCATGAATTGTAGTGATTTGTATACATAAGCAAATATAATGGAACGTAGTGAGTTTCTGTGCATGTTGTATCATACTGTCATGTATGTAGTTATGGGACTGTCATACATGTAGCTGTCATGTCATATATGCATGTAGGTGTTGTATCAGTCTTGAGAATAGCCGTCTTGTTGCTGTCAGTTTCTCTATCTGCAATATTTCATGCCTGTCATGCATGTGGCTGTCATATTACTCAAGCATATTCATGTGAACTACGGTCATGAACATATCTGTCTCATTACCCATTGTCATGAGTATAGCTGTCTCATCACCCGTTGTCATAATATAGCTGTCTTGTGAACCAGTGTCACGAGTATAGCTGTCTCATGACCCATTGTCAGGAATATAGCTGTCTCATGACCCATTGTCATGACTATAGCTGTGTCATGAACCATTGTCATGAATATAGCTGTCAAGAACCATTGCCATGAATATAGGTGTCATGAACCATTGTCATGAATATAGCTGTGTCATGAACCATTGTCATGAATATAGCTGTGTCATGAACCATTGTCATGAATATAGCTCTCATGAACCATTGTCATGAATATAGCTGTCAAGAACCATTGTCATGAATATAGCTGTCATGAACATAGCTGTCATGAACCATTGTCATGAATATAGCATAGATGTCAAATGGTACATTGTGCGATGACAACTTATTTAGGTGATCAACTGGTAATGTGTAGCAGATCCAACACTTGTTTCATAGATGTCAAGACCGTGGTAGATGTAGTACTAGATGTCAAGACCGTGTGATGTAGTACGTAGATGCAAAACCGTGGTAGATGTGTAGCATACCAAGACCTGTAGTTAGTAGATGCCAAGACCGTGGTAGATGTAATATCATAGATGTCAAGACCGTGGTAGATGTAGTAGCATAGATGTCAAGACCGTGGTAGATGTAGTAGCATAGATGTCAAGACCTTAGTAGATGTAGTAGCGTAGATACAAAACCGTGGTAGATGTAGTAGCGTAGATACCAAGACCGTGGTAGATGTAGTAGCGTAGATGTCAAGACCGTGGTAGATATAGTAGCATAGATGTCAAGACCGTAGTAGATGTAGTAGCGTAGATACCAAGACCGTGGTAGCTGTAGCGTAGATACTAAGACCGTGGTAGATGTAGCGTAGATACCCAGATCGTGGTAGATGTTGAGAAGTAGGAGGTTTGGTTGCTTTACTATCTATCTAGTTTACCGTTGTCATCTTCCTTCACAGTGTATTATAATTTGTGTGTATATGCTTGCTCTTAGTTACCATTCTAGTTATGTTTGTAGGAGTCGGGTTATAACTCCTGGCCCCAAACACTTAGGTGCCTGCTTGCATACTGGATGCTCTTTCTTAGTCATTGCTTCAATCTTTCCGTTTGAGCTTTTGCGAAAGTCCCCCCCCCTTCCCCCCCACGATGATGTTGACGGCACTCTGGTTGTAGCTTCCATGTGTTTGTTGTTAACATTAATGTGTTTGTCTTGTGTGGTTGCTGCTGCCTTCCTCATGGTATTGTTAATCTTGATAAGATATATATAATATATATATAGATATAATATATATATATATAGATATAATATATATATATAGATATAATATATATATATATATATATAGATATAATATATATATAGATATAATATATATATAATATATAATATATATATATATATATATAATATATATATATATATATAATATATATATATATAATATATGTATATAATATATATAGATATATAAATATAGATATATATATATATATATATATGTGTATGTGTGTGTGTATGTACCACCTCTAGAACTTTACTGGGGACCCTCATCCTCAGAGAAGACAATAAACGTACCTCAGGGAAAACTCGAGGTTCTCCTACCACCCCTATATATATATATATATATATATATATATATATATATATATATATATATATATATATATATATATATATTATACATATAATTTCTTAAAAAGCATATTGTATGCGCTCATTGATCCTCCTCTCGTAAATAAATCCGTGATTTTTAGGTAGATTAATGAGTAAATTTGAAAGAAAGTAAATGTTAAGTGTATTGTGTGAATAAGGTAATCCTCTCAAGGTTGCCATAGTAACACATCTCATCAGTGTTACATTAATAATGTGGACTGCTAGTGACAGTGTTAAGATACGTTAGTGTACTACTAGCAAGATGTTATAAGGTGGACTGATAGTTTGTAATAGTAAAGGTAGCGAATGCGTTAATGAGTAGCAAGTAAGTATTGGGTTAGTGGTGCCTAACTTAATGTGGTAATGGTGCATGTTTTGGGCCGGACATATCTGGCACTGGGTGCCATAGTTTTCTACTCGCAGTTGTAAGGTGTTCCTGGCGAGTGTCTGATAAGCCAGGCTAGTCCTGCTAGCTATCAGTACCCAAGTAATGAGTCGTAGCACATAATGTTGCATGCTTTATACTTGTGATTAGCGTGTGTCTTGTAGCTGGGATTGCAGAGATGACCCAACACTAGAAGCAAGGTAAGTGCAAAATACAAGGAGAAACTTCAAGGACAAAGTACAAGGTCCAACTTCAAGAACAAGGTACGTGGGCTGCTTCATATAAGTTATACACAGTTTATACATATTAAGTGATGTGTTTAATGTATGATTCACAACTAATCCACCATTGTCAACTGAAAACTACCGTCTGCTTCAGTCCAGTTTTATTCTTTGTGGCTTGTGAGTTGTTACAGCCATGGTATTGTGAGTTGTTACAGCCATGGTATTGTGAGTTGTTACAGCCATGGTATTGTGAGTTGTTACAGCCATGGTATTGTGAGTTGTTACAGCCATGGTATTGTGAGTTGTTACAGCCATGGTATTGTGAGATGTTACAGCCATGGTATTGTGAGTTGTTACAGTTATGGTATTGTGAGATGTTACAGCCATGGTATTGTGAGTTGTTACAGCCATGGTATTGTGAGTTGTTACAGCCATGGTATTGTGAGTTGTTACAGCCATGGTATTGTGAGTTGTTACAGCCATGGTATTGTGAGTTGTTACAGCCATGGTATTGTGAGATGTTACAGCCATGGTATTGTGAGTTCTTACAGTCATGGTATTGTGAGTTGTTACAGCCATGGTATTGTGAGTTGTTACAGCCATGGTATTGTGAGTTGTTACAGCCATGGTATTGTGAGTTGTTACAGCCATGGTATTGTGAGTTGTTACAGCCATGGTATTGTGAGTTGTTACAGTCATGGTATTGTGAGTTGTTACAGCCATGGTATTGTGAGTTGTTACAGCCATGGTATTGTGAGTTGTTACAGCCATGGTATTGTGAGTTGTTACAGCCATGGTATTGTGAGTTGTTACAGCCATGGTATTGTGAGTTGTTACAGCCTTGGTATTGTGAGTTGTTACAGCCATGGTATTGTGAGTTGTTACAGCCATGGTATTGTGAGTTGTTACAGCCATGGTATTGTGAGTTGTTACAGCCATGGTATTGTGAGATGTTACAGCCATGGTATTGTGAGTTGTTACAGCCATGGTATTGTGAGTTGTTACAGCCATGGTATTGTGAGTTGTTACAGCCATGGTATTGTGAGATGTTACAGCCAAGGTATTGTGAGTTGTTACAGCCATGGTATTGTGAGTTGTTACAGCCATGGTATTGTGAGATGTTACAGCCAAGGTATTGTGAGTTGTTACAGCCATGGTATTGTGAGATGTTACAGCCATGGTATTGTGAGTTGTTACAGCCATGGTATTGTGAGTTGTAACAGCCATGGTATTGTGAGTTGTTACAGCCATGGTATTGTGAGTTGTTACAGCCATGGTATTGTGAGTTGTTACAGCCATGGTATTGTGAGTTGTTACAGCCATGGTATTGTGAGTTGTTACAGCCATGGTATAGTGAGATGTTACAGCCATGGTATAGTGAGATGTTACAGCTATGGTATAGTGAGTTGTTACAGCCATGGTATTGTGAGATGTTACAGCCATGGTATTGTGAGATGTTACAGCCATGGTATTGTGAGATGTTACAGCCATGGTATTGTGAGATGTTACAGCCATGGTATTGTGAGATGTTACAGCCATGGTATTGTGAGATGTTACAGCCATGGTATTGTGAGTTGTTACAGCCATGGTATTGTGAGATGTTACAGCCATGGTATTGTGAGTTGTTACAGCCATGGTATTGTGAGTTGTTACAGCCATGGTATTGTGAGTTGTTACAGCCATGGTATTGTGAGTTGTTACAGCCATGGTATTGTGAGTTGTTACAGCCATGGTATTGTGAGATGTTACAGCCATGGTATTGTGAGTTGTTACAGCCATGGTATTGTGAGTTGTTACAGCCATGGTATTGTGAGTTGTTACAGCCATGGTATTGTGAGTTGTTACAGCCATGGTATTGTGAGTGTTACAGCCATGGTATATGTGAGTTGTTACAGCCATGGTATTGTGAGTTTTACAGCCATGGTATTGGAGATGTTACAGCCATGGTATTGTGAGATTGTTACAGCCATGGTATTGTGAGATGTTACAGCCAGTATTGTGAGTTGTTACAGCCATGGTAGTGAGAGATGTTACAGCCATGGTATTGTGAGATGTTACAGCATGGTATTGTGAGATGTTACAGCCATGGTATTGTGAGATGTTACAGCCATGGTATTGTAATGTTATCATTTTTGAGTTGTTACAGCCATGGTATTGTGAGTTGTTACAGCCATGGTATTGTGAGTTGTTACAGCCATGGTATTGTGAGTTTAGCCATGGTATTGTGAGATGTTACAGCCATGGTATTGTGAGTTTTACAGCCATGGTATTGTGAGTTGTTACAGCCATGGTATTGTGAGTTGTTACAGCCATGGTATTGTGAGTTGTTACAGCCATGGTATTGTGAGTTGTTACAGCCATGGTATTGTGAGTTGTTACAGCCATGGTATTGTGAGTTGTTACAGCCATGGTATTGTGAGTTGTTACAGCCATGGTATTGTGAGTTGTTACAGCCATGGTATTGTGAGTTTTTACAGCCATGGTATTTTGAGATGTTACAGCCATGGTAGAGATGTTACAGCCATGGTATTGTGAGTTACAGCCATGGTATTGTGAGTTTTTACAGCCATAATATTGTGAGTTGTTACAGTATTATTATAGTATTGTGAGTTAGTTACAGCCATGGTATTGTGAGTGGTTACAGCCATGGTATTGTGAGTTGTTACAGCCATAGTATTGTGAGTTGTTACAGAAATGGTATTGTGAGTTGTTACAGCCATGGTATTGTGAGTTGTTGCAGCCATAATATTGTGAGTTGTTACAGTATTGTTATAGTATTGTGAGTTAGTTACAGCCATGGTAGTGAGAGATGTTACAGCCATGGTATTATGAGTTACAGCCATGGTATTGTGAGCTGTTACAATATTGTGAGATGTTACATCCATGGTATTGTGAGATGTTACAGCCATGGTATTGTGAGATGTTACAGCCATGGTATTGTGAGATGTTACAGCCATGGTATTGTGAGATGTTACAGCCATGGTATTGTGAGATGTTACAGCCATGGTATTGTGAGTTATTACAACCATGGTATTGTGAGTTACAGCCATGGTATTGTGAGTTGTTACAGCCATGGTATTGTGAGTTGTTACAGCCATGGTATTTTGAGATGTTAAAGCCATGGTATTGTGAGATGTTACAGCCACAATATTGTGAGTTGTTACAGCCATGGTAGTGAGAGATGTTACAGCCATGGTATTGTGAGATGTTACAATATTGTGAGATGTTACATCCATGGTATTGTGAGATGTTACAGCCATGGTATTGTGAGATGTTACAGCCATGGTATTGTGAGATGTTACAGCCATGGTATTGTGAGTTGTTACAGCCATGGTATTGTGAGTTGTTACAACCATGGTAGTGAGTTGTTACATCCATGGTATTGTGAGATGTTACAACCATGGTATTGTGAGATGTTACAACCATGGTACTGTGAGATGTTAGTCATGGTATTGAGTTGTTACAGTCATGGTATACCTGGAGTCTACCTGGAGAGAATTCCAGGGGTCAACGCCCCCGCAGCCCGGTCTGTGACCAGGCCTCATGTTGGACCAGAGCCTGATCAACCAGGCTGTTACTGCTGGCCGCACGCAGTCCAACGTACGAACCACAGCCCGGCTGATCAGGTACCGACTTGAGGTGCCTGTCCAGTGCCTGCTTGAAGACAGCCAGGGGCTTGTTGGTAATCCCACTGATGTATGCTGTGAGGCAGTTGAACAATCTTGGGCCCCTGACACTTATTGTGTTGTCCCTCAACGTGCTAGTGGCACCCCTGCTCTTCATTGGGGGATGTTACATCGCCTGCCGAGTCTTTTGCTTTCGTAGGGAGTGATTTTTGTGTGCAAGTTTGGTACTAAGCCCTCGAGAATTTTCCATGTGCATATAACAATGTATCTCTCCCGCCTGCGTTCTAGAGAGTACAGGTTTAGGAACTTCAAGCGTTCCCAGTAGTTGAGGTGGTTTATCGCACTTATGCGTGCGGTGAAGGTTCTCTGCACATTTTCAAGGTCAGCAATTTCACCCGCCTTGAAAGGTGCAGTTAGTGTGCAGCAATATTCCAGCCTAGATAGAACAAGCGATCTGTAAAGTGTCAACATGGGCTTGGCATCCCTGGTTTTGAAGGTTCTCATTATCCATCCTGTCATTTTTCTAGCAGATGCAATTGCTACTTTGTTATGGTCCTTGAAGGTGAGATCCTCTGACATGATCACTCCCAGGTCTTTGAAGAATTACAACCAGGTGCTGTCTGAGAGGTCAAGTGAAGGTCAGTGGCTGTCTGAGAGGTCAAGTGAAGGTCAGGGGCTCTCTGAGAGGTCAAGTGAAGGTCAGGGGCTGTCTGAGAGGTCAAGTGAAGGTCTGGGGCTGTCTGAGAGGTCAAGTGAAGGTCAGGGGCTGTCTCCGAGAGGTCAAGTGAAGGTCAGGGGCTGTCTCTGAGAGGTCAAGTGAAGGTCAGGGGCTGTCTCTGAGAGGTCAAGTGAAGGTCAGGGGCTGTCTCTGAGAGGTCAAGTGAAGGTCAGGGGCTGTCTGTGAGAGGTCAAGTGAAGGTCAGGGGCTGTCTCTGAGAGGTCAAGTGAAGGTCAGGGGCTGTCTCTGAGAGGTCAAGTGAAGGTCAGGGCTGTCTCTGAGAGGTCAAGTGAAGGTCAGGGGCTGTCTCTGAGAGGTCAAGTGAAGGTCAGGGGCTGTCTCTGAGAGGTCAAGTGAAGGTCAGGGGCTGTCTCTGAGAGGTCAAGTGAAGGTCAGGGGCTGTCTCTGAGAGGTCAAGTGAAGGTCAGGGGCTGTCTGTGAGAGGTCAAGTGAAGGTCAGGGGCTGTCTGTGAGAGACTCAGTGATCCTTGCAATGTTTGTGTTGCACAGTCTGGCTGCAGTTCACTGTCTGTGAGAGACTCAGTGATCCTTTTTTTCTATTCTTATATTATTCTTTATTCTCCATTTCTCTCTCGTTGTTTCCTCCTCCTCATTGTTGCCTTCATTGTTTAGCTTTCATCTCCCTCCCTTCCACTTGCTTCCCTCCGTTTTCCCCATCTTCCCTTCCCTCTTATCATCCCCTTTATCCTTTCCCTTTTATCATTATCATTCTCTTTTTCCTTATTCATCCTCTTCTTTAATTCTCTTTCCCGTCTTATACTTGTCTTCCTTCCTCTCTCTACCTACAGCTGCGTCTGCTTTCTTAAGTTCTTCCCAGTCAGAAGTAATTACCCCCATCACTGCTTCCTTCCTACCCTAACCCCTTACTCCTCCTCCACTTACCCTTTACTCCTCCTCCACTTACCCTTTACTCCCCCCACCCAACATTCCTCCCCACCTCCCTCTACTTACCCTTTACTCCCCCACCCTACATTCCTCCCCACCTCCCGTCTCCTTGGAACTTCATTTTTATGATGAAAATAACAGATATTGAAACTTCCAGGTCAGACCCAAATTGACGTCCGGGGAAATATCCCGAGCTGAATATAGTACATTATTGTAGGAGCCTAACACAGCACTTGTTGCCTCTGTGTGTTGTAGGAGCCTAACACAGCACTTGTTGCCTCTCTGTGTGTTGTAGGAGCCTAACACAGCAGTTGTTGCCTCTGTGTGTTGTAGGAGCCTAACACAGCAGTTGTTACCTCTGTGTGTTGTAGGAGCCTAACACAGCAGTTGTTGCCTGTGTGTGTTGTAGGAGCCTAACACAGCAGTTGTTGCCTCTGTGTGTTGTAGGAGCCTAACACAGCAGTTGTTGCCTCTGTGTGTTGTAGGAGCCTAACACAGCAGTTGTTGCCTGTGTGTGTTGTAGGAGCCTAACACAGCAGTTGTTACCTGTGTGTGTTGTAGGAGCCTAACACAGCAGTTGTTGCCTCTGTGTTGTAGGAGTCTAACACAGCAGTTGTTACCTCTGTGTTGTAGGAGCCTAACACAGCAGTTGTTACCTCTGTGTTGTTGGAGCCTAACAGCAGTTGTTACCTCTGTGTTGTTGGAGCCTAACACAGCAGTTGTTACCTCTGTGTTGTTGGAGCCTAACAGCAGTTGTTACCTGTGTGTGTTGTAGGAGCCTAACACAGCAGTTGTTGCCTCTCTGTGTGTTGTAGGAGCCTAACACAGCAGTTGTTGCCTCTCTGTGTGTTGTAGGAGCCTAACACAGCAGTTGTTACCTCTGTGTTGTAGGAGCCTAACACAGCACTTGTTACCTCTGTGTTGTAGGAGCCTAACACAGCACTTGTTACCTGTGTGTGTTGGAGCCTAACACAGCAGTTGTTACCTCTGTGTGTTGTAGGAGCCTAACACAGCAGTTGTTGTAGGAGCCTAACACAGCAGCTGCTGTGGTCCTGATTGTTTGTGTTGCTTTAGTCTGTGTTGCTTGTGCTTTACAATGACTCAAGTATTGTTTGTTTGAAGCACTGACTGACAGTATCCGGGGAAGGTAAACACTGTCTGAACCACAGCTATTCCGGCCGCTGCGTCATCCCAGAAAGGTATCCCAGTATTGCCTAATCCCAGTTCCGTGTACCTCAGTGATCCCAGAAAGGTATCCCAGTATTGCCTAATCCCAGTTCCCTGTACCTCAGTGATCCCAGAAAGGTATCTCACAACTTACATTATCTAGTTATCGGTGTTCAAGTTAATGCCATCCAAAATTCAGAAATTATCACGTGAAAAACAGTATTTCAATTTTGTTAGTTCCAGAAAAACACAAACTGGAACCTACACTGGTCGACATCCAAACTGGAACCTACACTTGTCGACACCCAAACTGGAACCTACACTGGTCGACACCCAAACTGGAACCTACACTGGTCGACACCCAAACTGGAACCTACACTGGTCGACACCCAAACATTTCTCAAAGATTGACAACGTTTAAGCAAGTACAATAAATATATAAGTAAAACAAAGTGCTTAAGCTTTATTTAAGCTTAGCCTACAAATCTTACACATTTTTAAATAGAAGTCTTGAGGGAATGAGTTCAAGTTTGGTCATTGAGAAAATGAACATTGCAGTTGTTGCAAGAATCTGGTCCTAGTAACCGTACACGAGGCTTCAAATATTGAATCTGATCGTCTTTGTTTTTCTCGAATTAAGAACAAAAAGAAAAATGAGAAACTGGAGGAAAAAATAATAAAAAAATCTGTCTACTACTTTCAGGTGCCCTGTCTGGGACACCTGATTATTGTTGTTGTGGAGAACTAAACCCGTTTGGGTTATTCGGCGCCTGGGAAATGGTAGAGTAGATCAAATTCCTTTGATCAAGAGCTCTTCACCAGCATCAAGACGCCCTTGAAGAGTTATTTAAAACTTTGATTTTAGGATATGAGAGAAGTCTCTTGGGTGTGCATACAGGAGTACTTCCAGGTCTCCCCAAGTCTCACAGTCTCTCTCCAGGTCTCTCCAGGTCTCTCTGGGTCGCTTCAGGTCTCTCTGGGTCACTCCAGGTCTCTCTGGGTCACTCCAGGTCTCTGGGTTGCTCCAAGTATCTGGGTCGCTCCAGGTGTCTCTGGGTCACTCCAGGTATCTCTGGGTCGCTTCAGGTGTCTCTGGGTCGCTCCAGGTGTCTTTGGGTCACTCCAGGTCTCTTGGTTACTCCAGGTCACTCCAGGTCTCTGGGTTGCTCCAAGTATCTGGGTTGCTCCAGGTGTCTCTGGGTTGCTCCAGGTGTCTCTGGGTCGCTCCAGGTGTTTCTGTGTTGCTCCAGGTGTGTCTGGGTCTCTCCAGGTGTCTCTGGGTTGCTCCAGGTGTCTCTGGGTTGCTCCAGGTGTCTCTGGGTCTCTCCAGGTGTCTCTGGGTCGCTCCAGGTGTCTTTGGGTCGTTCCAGGTGTATTTGGGTCACTCCAGGTCTCTTGGTTGTTCCAGGTCTCTGTGTTGCTCCAGGTCACTGGGTCGTTGCAGGTCTCTGGTGACGTGGAGGAACCTGTGGTAAGTGTATGTTTGTATGTTGGGCGAGCTATAAGAGACTTCTCACTGTAGGAACATTGGGCATGTTTCTTTACACCGGTTGTCTATGTTCACCTATCAGTAAAATGGGTACCTGGGAGTTAGTGGACTGGTGTGGGTGGCATCCTGGGACAAGGACCTAATTTGTCCGAAATGCTCTGCATATCAAGGGGCTTCCTATATAGTAGTATGTCATTGATGTCAGCTAGGACTATATACCTTGTACATGTACTTGTACTGACTCACGAAATCTTAATGACACGAATGCAAACAAACCATACCACGGGTGGGGGTAGAACCCGCGATCAGAGTCATAAAACTCCAGACCGAGGCTCTAGCCACTGGGCCAGCTGGCTATAATATGATTCATCCAACTAGGTATATTTATACACCATAGGAAGGTTAGCATAGGCACCACTGTGACCACAAGTGCAAGTTTTTACAGACGAATCTCCCGCTAGCGTGGCCGTGACGAACTCTAGCTCAAGTCCCCTCAAAGCCCGTGGTATGGTTTGTTTGCAATCGTGTCATTACGATTTCGTGAGCCATGTTGACGGCTTTGAGGGGACTTGAGCTAGAGTTTGTCACGGCCACGTCGGCGGGAGATTTGTCTGTAAAAACTTGAATTTGTGGACACAGTGGTGCCTATGCTAACTTTCCTATGGTGTAGAAATATTCCTTGTTGGATGAATCTTAGTTTAGCCAGCTGGCCCAGTGGCTAGCGCCTCGCTCTGGAGTTTTATGACTCTGATCGCGGGTTCTAACCCCACCCGTGGTATGGTTTATATTATTATTATTCCTTTGGTGTGCATTGACGTAAAGGGCGTGAGGTTATGCAATACAAGGATACCCTCCTTGTATTACCCAAGTATATCTAGTTGAGTTATGCTTTTCAGTGTCTTGTGTCACATTCTCTCAACACTGTGGTGTGTAGTGTTGTTTGGCAGTGTCTTGTGTTACATCTCTCAACACTGTGGTGTGTAGTGTTGTTTGACAGTGTCTTGTGTCACATCTCTCAACACTGTGGTGTGTAGTGTTGTTTGGCAGTGTCTTGTGTCACATCTCTCAACACTGTGGTGTGTAGTGTTGTTTGGCAGTGTCTTGTGTCACATTCTCTCAACACTGTGGTGTGTAGTGTTGTTTGGCAGTGTCTTGTGTCACATTCTCTCAACACTGTGGTGTGTAGTGTTGTTTGGCAGTGTCTTGTGTCACATCTCTCAACACTGTGGTGTGTAGTGTTGTTTGGCAGTTTTGTGTCACATTCTCTCAACACTGTGGTGTGTAGTGTTGTTTGACAGTGTCTTGTGTCACATTCTCTCAACACTGTGGTTTGTAGTGTTGTTTGACAGTGTCTTGTGTCACATTCAACACTGGTGTGTAGTGTTGTTTGACAGTGTCTTGTGTCACATTCTCTCAACACTGTGGTTTGTAGTGTTGTTTGACAGTGTCTTGTGTCACATTCTCTCAACACTGTGGTTTGTAGTGTTGTTTGACAGTGTCTTGTGTCACATCTCTCAACACTGTGGTGTGTAGTGTTGTTTGACAGTGTCTTGTGTCACATTCTCTCAACACTGTGGTTTGTAGTGTTGTTTGACAGTGTCTTGTGTCACATTCTCTCAACACTGTGGTTTGTAGTGTTGTTTGACAGTGTCTTGTGTCACATTCAACACTGTGGTGTGTAGTGTTGTTTGACAGTGTCTTGTGTCACATCCTCTCAACACTGTGGTGTGTAGTGTTGTTTGGCAGTGTCTTGTGTCACATCCTCTCAACACTGTGGTGTGTAGTGTTGTTTGGCAGTGTCTTGTGTCACATTCTCTCAACACTGTGGTGTGTAGTGTTGTTTGGCTGCTTGGTCCACCAGGCTGTTGGTGCTGGCGACCCGCAGGTCCAAATAGCTGTCACAACTTGTCTCAATATGTCAAAAATGGATCGGCCTATTGTCCTCTTTCATAACCCAAGAGAAGTGTCCTCTTCAGCTGGTATGGTGACAGATAAATGACAGTATTACACAATACCAAGCTGGTATGGTGTCAGATGACACAGTATTACACAATACCAAGCTGGTATGGTGTCAGATGACACAGTATTACACAATACCAAGCTGGTATGGTGTCAGATGACACAGTATTACACAGGTACAGAATTAATTAATATAAATATGCTTTGTATTAACATAGGTTGAGCGAGGTCTCTGGCCTCGACTTTCTCATTATTTATAATATTTTGTCAAAATTGAATATTACCTGTGACTATATTGATCACCAGAGAACTTTGTGTGGTGACCTGTAGTGACGTCGTTAGAGGTCACCTTACTGACTTGTAGTGACGTAAGTGTTATCTCGACTGACGTCACAGCGTTGATGTATGCTTTCTTATTACGTTGTTTAATGTTATATCTGCTATATCGTAAAATTTGTGATAATCCCTGATCCAGCGGGGGGCCGGGTCAAGGGGGGTGTTGACCCCTCCCAGTCACCTCCAGGTAGACTCCAGGTACTGCTACAATCTCTTACGTCAGTCTTATAATATTTCTTGCGTCAGTGTTATAATCTCTTACGTCAGTGTTATAATCTCTTACGTCAGTGTTCTTTTTCTCTCAATTTAAAGAACAATAAAAGTGAGACAACTGAGTCTGAAGTTCTTCATAAATAACAAGACTTTATAGAGAAGTTTACGCATCGGTCCGTCCGTAACGTCATGTAGAGTTTGTTCTTCAAGTTGTGGGTTATTTGTAGCTAACTTTTATAAGTGAACGTCAGTTTCTGCACGTTCCATGCTAGCACAGCTTTATAGTTTTATATATTTTCTTATGCAATGACTATGATGAAGACAAGTCACTGGGAGATTAGAATAGTGTGCTTGTGGTTGGCTTAGTCAGGTGAATGAAGTGGCAGCCACTGTACACAGTCTCAGGTGTAGGTATGCTTCGCTCCTGGACGCCAGCAATCAGTGAATTCTGTGGAATCCTGCTTTGACTCCTGCAAACACTAGTTGGTAGGCGCACACGTGGTACCTTCGTCAGTGGTACCACACAGTGTGGTACCTCAGTAGTACCACACAGTGAGGTACCTCAGTGGTACCACACAGTGATGTACCTCAGATAGTGGTTCCACACAGTGAGGTACTTCAGTAGTACCACACAGTGAGGTACCTCAGTGGTACCACACATTGATGTACCTCAGCCAGTGGTTCCACACAGTGAGGTACTTCAGTAGTACCACACAGTGAGGTACTTCAGTAGTACCACACAGTGAGGTACCTCAGTGGTACCACACAGTGATGTACCTCAGATAGTGGTTCCACACAGTGAGGTACTTCAGTAGTACCACACAGTGAGGTACCTCAGTGGTACCACACAGTGATGTACCTCAGCCAGTGGTTCCACACAGTGAGGTACTTCAGTAGTACCACATAGTGAGGTACCTCAGTGGTACCACACAGTGAGGTACCTCAGCCAGTGGCTCCACACAGTGAGGTACTTCAGTAGTACCACACAGGTACCTCAGTGGTACCACACAGTGATGTACCTCAGCCAGTGGTTCCACACAGTGAGGTACTTCAGTAGTACCACACAGTGAGGTACTTCAGTAGTACCACACAGTGAGGTACCTCAGTGGTACAACACAGTGATGTACCTCAGCCAGTGGTTCCACACAGTGAGGTACTTCAGTAGTACCACATAGTGAGGTACCTCAGTGGTACCACACAGTGAGGTACCTCAGCCAGTGGTTCCACACAGTGAGGTACTTCAGTAGTACCACACAGTGAGGTACCTCAGTGGTACCACACAGTGATGTACCTCAGCCAGTGGTTCCACACAGTGAGGTACTTCAGTAGTACCACACAGTGAGGTACCTCAGTAGTACCACACAGTGAGGTACCTCAGTGGTACCACACAGTGATGTACCTCAGCCAGTGGTTCCACACAGTGAGGTACTTCAGTAGTACCACATAGTGAGGTACCTCAGTGGTACCACACAGTGAGGTACCTCAGCCAGTGGTTCCACACAGTGAGGTACTTCAGTAGTACCACACAGTGAGGTACCTAAGTGGTACCACACAGTGATGTACCTCAGCCAGTGGTTCCACACAGTGAGGTACTTCAGTAGTACCACACAGTGAGGTACCTCAGTGGTACCACACAGTGAGGTACCTCCCAGCTAGGCAACATTAACACACATTTGCATTTAGATTGATTTTACCCTTGTTGAAACAATGCTTCTCTTCTTAGGAGAGCGACCGCTACCCTCAGTGATAGTCCGGTGATGGTAAAGTGGTCCAGCGATGAGTGAATGATAGTCCGGTGATGGTAAAGTGGACCAGCGATGAGTGAACGATAGTCCGGTGATGGTAAAGTGGTCCAGCGATGAGTGAACGATAGTCTGGTGATGGTAAAGTGGACCAGCGATGAGTGAACGGTAGTCCGGTGATGGTAAAGTGGACCAGCGATAAGTGAACGATAGTCTGGTGATGGTAAAGTGGACCAGCGATGAGTGAACGATAGTCCGGTGATGGTAAAGTGGACCAGCGATGAGTGAACGATCGTCTGGTGATGGTAAAGTGGACCAGCGATGAGTGAACGATAGTCCGGTGATGGTAAAGTGGACCAGCGATGAGTGAACGATAGTCCGGTGATGGTAAAGTGGACCAGCGATGAGTGAACGATAGTCCGGTGATGGTAAAGTGGACCAGCGATGAGTGAACGATAGTCCGGTGATGGTAAAGTGGACCAGCGATGAGTGAACGATAGTCCGGTGATGGTAAAGTGGACCAGCGATGAGTGAACGATAGTCCGGTGATGGTAAAGTGGACCAGCGATGAGTGAACGATAGTCCGGTGATGGTAAAGTGGACCAGCGATGAGTGAACGATAGTCCGGTGATGGTAAAGTGGACCAGCGATGAGTGAACGATAGTCCGGTGATGGTAAAGTGGACCAGCGATGAGTGAACGATAGTCCGGTGATGGTAAAGTGGACCAGCGATGAGTGAACGATATTCCGGTGATGGTAAAGTGGACCAGCGATGAGTGAACGATAGTCCGGTGATGGTAAAGTGGTCCAGCGATGAGTGAACGATAGTCCGGTGATGGTAAAGTGGACCAGCGATGAGTGAACGATAGTCCGGTGATGGTAAAGTGGTCCAGCGATGAGTGAACGATAGTCCGGTGATGGTAAAGTGGACCAGCGATGAGTGAACGATAGTCTGGTGATGGTAAAGTGGACCAGCGATGAGTGAACGATAGTCTGGTGATGGTAAAGTGGACCAGCGATGAGTGAACGATAGTCCGGTGATGGTAAAGTGGACCAGCGATGAGTGAACGATAGTCTGGTGATGGTAAAGTGGACCAGCGATGAGTGAACGATAGTCTGGTGATGGTAAAGTGGACCAGCGATGAGTGAACGATAGTCTGGTGATGGTAAAGTGGACCAGCGATGAGTGAACGATAGTCCGGTGATGATAAAGTGGTCCAGCGATGAGTGAACGATAGTCCGGTGATGGTAAAGTGGTCCAGCGATGCGTGAACGATAGTCCGGTGATGGTAAAGTGGTCCAGCGATGAGTGAACGATAGTCCGGTGATGGTAAAGTGGTCCAGCGATGAGTGAACGATAGTCTGGTGATGGTAAAGTGGTCCAGCGATGAGTGAACAATATCTGGTGATGGTAAAGTGGACCAGCGATGAGTGAACAATATCTGGTGATGGTAAAGTGGACCAGCGATGAGTGAGCGATAGTCTGGTGATGGTAAAGTGGACCAGCGATGAGTGAACAATAGTCTGGTGATGGTAAAGTGGACCAGCGATGAGTGAGCGATAGTCTGGTGATGGCAAAGTGGTCCAGCGATGAGTGAACGATAGTCCGGTGATGGTAAAGTGGTCCAGCGATGAGTGAACGATAGTCTGGTGATGGTAAAGTGGTCCAGCGATGAGTGAACGATATCTGGTGATGGTAAAGTGGACCAGCGATGAGTGAACGATAGTCCGGTGATGGTAAAGTGGACCAGCGATGAGTGAACGATAGTCCGGTGATGGTAAAGTGGACCAGCGATGAGTGAACGATAGTCTGGTGATGGTAAAGTGGACCAGCGATGAGTGAACGATAGTCTGGTCATGGTAAAGTGGACCAGCGATGAGTGAACGATAGTCTGGTGATGGTAAAGTGGTCCAGCGATGATTGAACGATAGTCTGGTGATGGTAAAGTGGACCAGCGATGAGTGAACGATAGTCCGGTGGTAATAAAGTGGTCCAGCGATGAGTGAACGATAGTCCGGTGATGGTAAAGTGGTCCAGCGATGAGTGAACGATAGTCTGGTGATGGTAAAGTGGTCCAGCGATGAGTGAACGATAGTCTGGTGATGGTAAAGTGGACCAGCGATGAGTGAACGATAGTCCGGTGATGGTAAAGTGGACCAGCGATGAGTGAACGATAGTCTGGTGATGGTAAAGTGGACCAGCGATGAGTGAACGATAGTCTGGTGATGGTAAAGTGGACCAGCGATGAGTGAACGATAGTCTGGTGATGGTAAAGTGGTCCAGCGATGATTGAACGATAGTCTGGTGATGGTAAAGTGGACCAGCGATGAGTGAACGATAGTCTGGTGATGGTAAAGTGGACCAGCGATGAGTGAACGATAGTCTGGTGATGGTAAAGTGGACCAGCGATGAGTGAACGATAGTCTGGTGATGGTAAAGTGGACCAGCGATGAGTGAACGATAGTCTGGTGATGGTAAAGTGGACCAGCGATGAGTGAACGATAGTCTGGTGATGGTAAAGTGGTCCAGCACTGAGTGAACGATAGTCTGGTGATGGTAAAGTGGACCAGCGATGAGTGAACGATAGTCTGGTGATGGTAAAGTGGACCAGCGATGAGTGAACGATAGTCTCGTGATGGTAAAGGGGTCCAGCAATGAGTGAACGATAGTCTGGTCATGGTAAAGTGGACCAGCGATGAGTGAACGATAGTCTGGTGATGGTAAAGTGGTCCAGCGATGAGTGAACAATATCTGGTGATGGTAAAGTGGACCAGCGATGAGTGAGCGATAGTCTGGTGATGGTAAAGTGGACCAGCGATGAATGAACGATAGTCTGGTGATGGTAAAGTGGACCAACGATGAGTGAACGATAGTCTGGTGATGGTAAAGTGGTCCAGCGATAAGTGAACGATATCTGGTGATGGTAAAGTGGACCAGCGATGAGTGAGCGATAGTCTGGTGATGGCAAAGTGGTCCAGCGATGAGTGAACGATAGTCCGGTGATGGTAAAGTGGTCCAGCGATGAGTGAACGATAGTCTGGTGATGGTAAAGTGGTCCAGCGATGAGTGAACGATATCTGGTGATGGAAAGGGGACCAGCGATGAGTGAGCGATAGTCGGGGAGGAAAGGGGCCACAGAATGAACGATAGTCCGGTGATGGAAAAGGGACCACGATGAGTAAAGATAGTCTGGGATGGTAAATTTCCAGCAAATAAGATAGTCCGGTGATGGTAAAGGGACCAGGATAGTAAACGATATCGGGGATGGTAAAGGGGACCAGCGATGGGGAACGATAGTTTGGGAGGAAAATGACCAGCGATGGGGAACGATAGTCTGGTGATGGGGGAACACAGAGTGAACGATAGTCTGGGATGGAAAGGGAAAAACAGCGAGGGGAACATAGTCTGGTGATGGCAAAGTGGTCCGGGAGAGGAAGATAGTCAGGTGATTGGGACCAGCGATCAAAACGATAGTCTGGGATGGAAAAGGACCAGGAGAGGAACGATAGTCTGGTGAGGAAAAGGGCCCCGCGATGAGTGAACGATAGTCCGGGGATGGAAAAGGGACCAGCGATCAAAACATATTTGATGGTAAAGGGACCAGCGAATGAACGATAGTCCGGTGAAGGAAGTAAAAGGGGGATCGAGTCCCGTAGAGTCAGGGACATTCCCAGTAGTTCAAATAATAATAATATCTTATTTACTCTACATGTCAAGGTATAATATGAACAATGACATACTGTTTAAAAAAAGTCTTTTTTTCCCCCGGGATGTTTCCCCACACCAGTCCACTGAAACCCAGGACCCATTTTACTAGGGGAACAGGAAACCGGTAAGGAAAAACGTCCAATGTTTCCATTGGGGAAACAAAACCACCCCCCCGTGAAGGGGAGCTTTTGCCACCGGCCAGGGGGACCGAAATGAGGGAGGAGCCTTGATCCAAAAAGGGGCTTATCCTTCCCTTCCATCCCCGAACCTAATTGCCCCCATTTCCACAGGTTTGGGCTTTCCTTTTTGCGGGTTTTTTCAAAAATAAAGAGGGAATTTGAAGGAAATTAAAGTCTTTTAAACAGAATATGAATATAGAAGATCTGGGAGAGTTTGCAAGCAAGGTGAAGCACAACCTAGTTAAAAAACCTT
>WNWK01008120.1:0-87399 GCA_009830355.1 Cherax destructor
AAAAACACTTATATTCACTGAGCCCTACAAGTGTGTACTCACCTACTCACCTAGTTGTGGTTGCAGGGGTCGAGTCATAGCTCCTGGCCCCGCATCTTCACTGACCGCTACTGGGTCTCTCTCCTTCGCCATGAGCCTTATCATACCTCTTCTTAAAGCTATGAATGGATCCTGCCTCCACTACATCGCTTCCCAAGCTATTCCACTTCCTGACCACTCTGTGACTGAAGAAATACTTCGTAACATCCCTGTGATTCATCTGAGTCTTCAACTTCCAACTGTGTCCCCTTGTTGCTGTGTCCCATCTCTGGAACATTCTGTCTCTGTCCACCTTGTCAATTCCTCTCAGTATTTTATATGTCGTTATCATGTCCCCCGTTACTCTCCTGTCCTCCAATGTTGTCAGGTCGATTTCCCTTAACCTCTCCTCGTAGGACATACACCTTGGCTCCGGGAGTAGTCTTGTTGCAAACCTTTGCACTTTCTCTAGTTTCCTTACGTGCTTGGCTAGGTGTGGGTTCTAAACTGGTGCTGTATACTCCAATATGGGCCTAACGTACACAGTGTACAGGGTCCTGAACGATTCCTTATTAAGATATCGGAATGCTGTTCTTGGGTTTGCTAGGCGCCCGTATGCTGCAGCAGTTATTTGGTTGATGTGCGCCTCTGGAGATGTGCCTGGTGTTATACTCACCCCAAGATCTTTTTCCATGATTGAGGTTTGTAGTCTTTGGCCCCTAGACTGTACTCCGTCTGGGGTCTTCTTTGCCCTTCCCCAATCTTTATGACTTTGCACTTGGTGGGATTGAACTCCAGTAGCCAATTGCTGGACCAGGCCTGCAGCCTGTCCAGATCCCTTTGTAGTTCTGCCTGGTCCTCGTCCGAGTGGATTCTTCTCATCAACTTCACATCATCTGCAAACACTTCGGAGTCTATTCTTTCCGTCATGTCATTCACAAATACCAGAAACAGCACCGGTCCAGGGACTGACCTCTGTGGAACCCCACTCGTCACAGGCGCCCACGCTAACACCTCGCCACATACCATGACTCACTGTTGTCTTCCTGACAGGTATTCCCTGATCCATTGTTGTGCCTTCCCTGTTATCCTTGCCTGGTCCTCCAGCTTTTGCACTAATCTTTTGTGTGGAACTGTGACAAACGCCTTCTTACAGTCCAATAAAATACAATCTACCCACCCCTCTCTCTCTTGTCTTACTACTGTCACCCTGTCATAGAACTCCAGTAGGTTTGTGATACAGGATTTCCCGTCTCTGATACCGTGCTGGCTGTCGTTGATAAGCTCATTCCTTTCTAGGTGTTCCACCACTCTTCTGATAATCTTCTCCATGACTTTGCATACTATACATGTCAGTGACACTGGTCTGTAGTTTAATGTTTCGTGTCTGTCTCCTTTTTTAAAAAATGGGACTACATTTGCTGTCTTCCATACCTCAGGCAGTTGCCCTGTTTCGATAGATGTGTTGAAGATTGTTGTTAGTGGTGGATATATCGCCTCTGCTTCCTCTCTCAAGACCCATGGAGAGATGTTATCCAGCTCCATCGCCTTTGTGATATCTAGTTCGCTTAGCAGCCTCTTCACTTCTTCCTCAGTTGTATGGATTGTCCAACAGTTGGAGTACCCCACCTCTCCGTCTCTCTGGAGTCCTTTCTGTCTCCTCTGTGAACACTTCTTTGAATGTCTTGTTGAGTTCCTCCCATACTTCACAGTCGTTTCTTGTGATCTCCCCTCCTTCCTTCCTCAGCCTGATTACCTGGTCCTTGACTGTTGTTTTCCTCCTGATGTGGCTGTACAGCAGCTTCAGGTCAAATTTGGTTTTCGCTGCTATGTCATTTTCGTATTGTCGTTGGTTCTTTTTTCTTACCTGTGCATATTCGTTTCTGGCTCTACGACTGCTCCCCTTATTCTCCTGGGTCCTTTGCTTATTATACTTCTTCCTTTCTCTAGCACACTTGTTTTTTTTCCTCTCTACACCTTTGGGTGAACCAAGGGCTCATCCTGGCTTTCTCGTTATTTCTGTTACCCTTGGGTAGAAACCTCGCTTCAGCTTCTTTGCATGTTGTTGTCACATATTCCAACATCTCGTTTACTGACTTTCCTGCCAGTTTTCTGTCCCACTGAACCCCGTGCAGGAAATTCTTCATGCCTGTATAGTCCCCTCTCTTGTATTTTGGTTTCATTCGTCCTGCCCTTCCTGCTTCCTCTCCACTTGTAAATCTTCTATGCATTCGAAGCTCAGAACCACGTGGTCACTGGCCCCCAAGGGGTCTTTCATATGTGATGTCCTCAATATCTTCACTACTCAAGATGAATACTTGGTCCAGTTTTGCTGGTTCATTCTATCCTCTCTCTCTGGTAGTGTCCCTTACATGTTTGTACATGAGGTTTTCTAGTACCACCTCTATCATCTTAGCCCTCCACGTTTCTGGGCCCCCATGTGGTTCCAGTTTCTACCAGTCGATTTCTTTGTGATTGAAGTCACCCACAATCAGCAGCTTTGCCTTGCTGGAATGAGCCCTTCTAGCCGCTTCAGCCAGTGCGTCAACCATTGCTCTATTATTCTCATCATACTCTTGCCTTGGCCTCCTGCTCTTCTGTGGTGGGTTATACATCACTGCAATTACCACCTTGGGTCCTCCAGACTGAATTGTTCCTATTATGTAATCTCTTGCTTCTCCTCTGTCTCCTCTCTCTAGCGCATCAAAATCTCATTGGTTTTTGATGAACAGTGCCACGCCACCCCCCCCCTCCTCTTGTCTTTCCCCAGGATCTGATATCCCGTTGGATAGATGGCATCTGTTATCATTCCTGTGAGCTTGGTTTCTGTGAGAGCTATGATGTCCGGTGATGCCTCTTTGACTCTTTCGTGCCACTCCTCCCACTTATTCGTTATTCCATCAGCGTTAGTGTACCATACAATCAGTTTCCTCTCCAACACTGTTCTGGGGGATCTGTGGCAGTGTGCTGTGGGATTCTACAGTGGACTGTGGGATGGGTGCTGTAAGTGGATTGTGTGCTTCAGTGGGCTAGAGCGTCATGTGTTTTCGCTCATCATGAGGCGGGCCAAAGCATCATGGGTTCGACCCCTGGCTGGTGCAGTGTAGTTATTGATCAATACCACTCGTTCGTGGTTACAATAATATATATATATATATATATATATATATATATATATATATATATATATATATATATATATATATATATATATATATATATATATATATATATATATATATATGCAAAAAGATCACAGTAAACAGGTGATATCAAAATATGCAAGAAAACCACTATGAAAAAATAGAAGAATTCCAAGCGCTTTCGTGACTACTCACATTATCAAGGAACTATAACAGAAACATTACAAGAAGGGCTTATATAAGGGGCGAGACTACACCTCACAGTCATCACACTAACAAAGACTACACCTCACAGTAGCGTAACATCGCACGACTCTGTGAAGAGGAACATAAGAAAGGACCTGAAACTCTTCCCAAGAATTAAGATTAGTCAATTTATCATTAAATTCTTCCCAAATTTTATTAATTATAAATGAATCCAATTTATAAAAACCCAAAAAGAAATATTCATATTATTTTCAAAACTGCTTTTAATGAAACATGATTCTATTATATTTCTCTCAACCATGGACTTGCTGATACAACCTTCTCAGCATTTTGAAAATCAATTGGATGGTTAAAATCTCTCACATGAATAAATAGAGCATTAGAATCTTGTCCAGTTCTAATGCTATATTTATGTTGTTTTAATCTTAGTTCAAGACTTTTACCAGTTTGACCATAATAAACTTTATCGCATATTTTACAGGAATCTTATAGACACATCCGTCAGCATTTTGGGGGAATTTTTATCAAAAGTCTTTTTACTGTATCAAGATTTTTAAATACAACTTTGATATTAAAATTCTTAAGAAAGGAAGGTATATCAACCAAGTTTTCATGGTAAGGAGAACCAACATATTTTTGGTTGAATAAGGTTGGTTGTCAATTTTTGGATTGTAAAGTATTCCTAGCTATTTTAAAAGATTTATCAATTATGTTTCTTGGGTATTTTAAATCATTAGCTATTTCATAAATTTTAGAGATTTCTTCATCTATGAACTCTGGACTACAAATACGTAAAGCTCTCAAAAACATTGAAGAAAAAACCGACACTTTAACTCTATCTTGATGTGAAGAGTAATAGTGTACATAAGAACAATTATTTGTAGGTTTTCTGTAAATTTTAAATTTAAAATCAATGTTACCCTTAATAATAAAAACATCTAGGAAGGGCAATGAGTTATTTACTTCGAATTCAACAGTAAAATTTATAGAATGAGCTAAGCTATTTAATTTAACAAGGAAATGGTTTATATCTACTTCACGAAAGCGCTTGGAATTCTTCTATTTTTTCATAGTGGTTTTCTTGCATATATATATATATATATATATATATATATATATATATATATATATATATATATATATATATATATATATATATATATATATATATATATATATATATGTATATATATATATAATATATATATATATATATATATATATATATATATATATATATATATATATATATATATATATATATATCTAAATGTGTTATATAGCATATTCGTGTGGTTGCAGAAGGCAGACTTTGCTTCAGCGTCCTTTTCTATGGTTACTGAGCGTGCTGAGGTGATGGACTACACAGACTGGTTTGGTATTCATAACACGAGATTCATCACTAAGATGCCCACTCTCAAGGATGACTACTTCTTACTATTCCAAATATACAGTTGGCAAGTGGGTACTGTGACAGCTAATTATTTGTTTGCACCTGTATTCCCTGATATATATATATATATATATATATATATATATATATATATATATATATATATATAATGGCTAAACTCATTAAAAATCATTCAATCTTAAACATAGGTAACTGTTCTTGTTCCACACTATATATATAAACTAGTGATACACTTTTCCAAAAGTCGAACATTAATTTTAAATTTTATTTCCTTACACCATCAACAGTGAATATTAAATAGTAAGTTGGCCTACTATAGGCTATTGTGGAAGCTGCGGTACCATAAACTGTCTCATACAGGTACCATAATATTTCTACCCGACTTACAATTTGGTCAACTATCTTTCACAGGAATTACCCTGCTTTAATTTCTACTTGTCAGAACTGTATGACCCTGTGAGGTTTAGCGCTTCCTTTTGATAATAATAATAATAATAATAATAATAATAATAATAATAATAATAATAATAATAATAATAATAATAATAATAATTTCTACTTGAACAAATCTTCGTTAGAAACTTTCTATTTGTCATTCTCGGTTATATTGGGTTAGGATAAGTTAATTTAGGTTAGGTTAGGTAATGCTTGGTAACACATGATAATCTTTTCCCATATAATTACTCGACAATAACCAAATTACATTGGTGTAAATACAAATTATATTGGTGTAAATAAAATTATATTGGTGTACATACAAATTATATTGGTGTAAATAAAATTATATTGGTGTAAATACAAATTAAGAATACAATCATTTTCATTGGAATATTCTTGCACCTTCTGAGGCATGGTGCGGAATTGGTGGCTTCCTGGCAGTGTCGTCGGTGGCTTTGATGCTCACTTGGGGAGAGGCAGGTGACACGCCCCAGCTCAACCTCACTCCAGTAACAACTACACTCAAGACTGCCGTTAACATGGGTGACTTCTGCATCATGTATATCACATAATAGGACCAACGGCTACTGTTCATATCTGCATTATTATACACAGCCGTCTATAACCATCTTCACATACGAGCTATTCCCTCTCCTGGCATCCTTGCATAGGCCTATGTCAGTGGCTCCACTGGATTTGTCATTATGCATTAAATTCTAATGCCATTTTTCCCTTAATGAATACAGTAACATTACAATCGTAGTGTGCTTTAAAACGCATGAGTGTGTTTATTCTGTAAGCCATATATCGTCAGGTTATACTACAAACTCTAATCAATAGAGCGGAAAAGTAATGTGAAGGACCTGGGAGTGGTAATGTCTGAGGATCTCACCTTCAAGGACCACAACTCTGCCACTATCACATCTGCGAGGAAATTGATAGGATGGATAATGAAAGCGTTCAAAACAAGAGATGTGAAGCCAGTGATGATCCTTTTTAAACCACTTATTCTCTCCAGGCTGGAATACTGCTGTACATTAACATCTCCATTCAACGTGGGTGAAATCGCAGGTCTAGAGAATGTACAGAGAACCTTTACTGCACATATAAATTCCGTGAAACACCTTAACTACTGGGAGCGCTTGGAAGTACTTAACTTGTACTCACTGGAGCACAGGCGACAGAGATACATCATGATCTACACCTGGAAAATCCTAGAGGGACTGGTCCCTAATCTGCACACAGAAATCACTCCCTACAGAAGCAAAAGACTTGGCAGGCGGTGCAACATAATCCCAATGAAAAGTAGGGGCACCATTAGTACACTGAGAGAAAACACAATAAGTGTCCGAGACCACCAAAACTGTGAAGCAATGTGGTTCACTTGTAATGCTAGTGTTGGCAGACTTGTCTGTGCTACTGGTCTTTCATGGTGCATTCTCTGGCTCTTGCATTTTGCCATCTTTGACCACTCTGTTGTAGACTTATTTTTACGATTCTGTACATAATGTAAATAGTGTACAAATTGTAAATACCAACTTGTTTATTTGGTGAATGAATTACAAGTCAGATACTGCTGTTGTATTTTGCTTGCTCCACTATTTGTTCAATTATGGCAAGGTGTGCAGGCCATTCTGCACCTGTGTATGCCTCTTCAAGGGGGGGAGCTCCTTGCAGTGGTGAAGAGGCTCTTGGTCTCTTGGCCTCTTCAGTCTTCTTCCTCCAATCGAACCTAATTATCCCCCAGTCCTCCCCTTCTCTGTCCCACCCTCCCCATCCCTTCTTTCCCATTCCTCTTCCTCTCCCCATCCCTCCCCTTTTCCTTTCCTGTTTTCAGCCTCTGGGGTTCTTCCCTCAGGCATTCTAGTTCCTAGACCTGGGAAAAGGCTCCATGGTCTATCCGATTCTGTTGAGGTCCTTGGTGGTAGGGTAGTTTGCCGTGGAATCTGGATCATCTGGAGATCCTGATCCCTCTCCGGTCTACCGGGAAGAGGCTTCGGGAGTCTTTCAGGTGACTTGTGTATCTCTGGAGGCTTCGTGTCGGATTCCAGGATGTGGTGGCCCAAGGAGTAAGTATGCTTTGTGGCAAATTTCTGACCGCTCTCTCTTTTGTTCGCCGAGGTGGCTTGGTACATGTGAGGTTTTTATCCCAGACTGCTGGTTTACTGGCACATCTGCACTACCGGCTGAGCTGAGGTCCTCTTGGGCATGGAAGAGGAGACTGAATATCTTTAATTTCTACAAGTACATGTACAAGGTATACAGGCCTAGCTGACATCAATGACATACTACGGTTCTTTTCCCATAGGAGCTACCCCTCCACGTTCTCCTCCCCCTTTTTTTCCTTTTTTTTTTTTTTTTTCTTAAAAACAAAAATAAAAGAGAGACCTAAACATGGAGTCCCAAATCTATGAAACTACTCTTCCTGGGCCCCATTCTATAGCAGCACCCTCTTACGACCCTGCCTTGCTACCAGACAATCCTTCAGACATTTTTATCTCGTTGAGGAGGGTAGAGCAGCATGTACATAACATTACCCTTCATTACCCCTTCTTGGATGGACCCTGGAGAGATAAGGTAGGAGGGAGGAACTTGGGCTTTGTGTGAGCCAGGATTAGAGTGGGGAATTGAGGGTGGGGTCCAGACGTTGTTGCTTGTAGAGGTGACAATAGGAGCCCTGTCAGAGCTCGGTAGACTGGGGAAGGATTCATGGGACAGCATGGGAGGTGACTGTGTAGTGTTTTTTTGGCATTTGCCAGTTTCTTGTCGTCCAGAATTTTCTGCACTGTAGACTTCCTGATGCGGCAGCTCTGGGAGACAGCATGGTGTTTCCCGCCACATTGGGAACACTTAGGTTTGCTCCTGTTGGAGCAATCCCTGTAAACATGTTATTCTGCGCAGATACTGCAGACGGTTTTTTCGCTGGTGCATTTGTTTGTGTTATGTTCTAGCACTGAGTGATGTTGACAAACCTTCCCATACTAACTTGGTCAGGTGTCCATTTTGTGCCAAAGCATTTCAAACCTTAGTCACAGCCGAGCTTGGCTACTTCAGGTGACTCGAGGATTAGTTTCAGCGACTGCTGTTTGGCAGAGTCTTTGGCAAGCTTGTATACCTTGAGGACCTTGAACTCGGGGTTAGCCTGGTTGATCCCCTCCACGAGACGTGTTCTTCGCCAGTGTTTTCACGCATGATGCTGTTGATGCGTGCAACAAACACGGAGCGCTGGACCTGGAAGTTGTCTGGGGTAATGGAGGTAATACCCATATTGTTCAGTTTGTCTAGATCATCTCTCTTTAGTAATTGAAGTAGCTCCTCTTCCGAGGAGAGCAGTAGTACTGCACCAGAGTGGATTGTGAAAATATCCACAGGTGCAACAGTGGCATTACTACAAATGCAGCTTAAAATATCCCTTTTGGACTTCTGGCCATCAGTGACCCGAAGTCTGAGTCTTATATTGGGCATGTTGCCCAGGTAAGTTAAAGCTGACTCAGATGATATTCTGAAAAGAAACAGCTTTCCTGTGTGTCCTACATTCCTACTTCAGCTTCTTACTTGTGAAGGTCTGCCCCTAATATAGCCTACCCTCGAGGAGTGAGGGAAACAGGACCCAAGACAAAGATCGGACAGAGTTTAATATACCGCACGGACTACTGGATGGTCAAAATGCCTTGTTTTAAGTCGCCAAAGACGAAGTTGCCGAAAAGAAGAAGACAGGAAAGGTAGAAAGACAGCAAGCAGTGTAAGAAGTGTGTTTTGACCTAGTATACTGCAAGACAACATACCCTCCCTCTCTTTTCCCCAACTCTTACTACATACTATATATATACATGACAATTCCGATGTTAATCCTACCCTGAAACTTGATAATTGCAAAAGAACTCATAGGAATAATACTAGACAAAAGTTTCTATATTCCCCACGTCCTGGAGTCTACCTGGAGGGTATTCCGGGGATTGACGTCCCAGCGGCCCGGTCTATGACCAGGCCTCCCGGTGGATCAGGGCCTGATCAACGAGGCTGTTACTGCTGGCTGCACGTATTCCAACGCACGAACCACAGCCCGGCTGATCTGGCACTGACTTTAGGTATCTGTCCAGCTCCCTCTTGAAGGCAACCCAGAGGTCTACTGGCAATGCCCCTTATGGCTGGTGGGAGGCTGTTGAACAGTCTTGGGCCCAGGACACTTATTGCGTTTTCTCTTAGTGTACCAGTGGCGCCCCGCCCCTACTTTTCACTGGGGGTACGTTGCACCGTCTGCCAAGTCTTTTGCTTTCGTATGGAGTGATTTCTGTGTGCAAATTAGTGACCAGTTCCTCCAGAATCTTCCAGGTGTAGATTATGATATATCTCTCTCGCCTGCGCTCCAGTGAATATAAGTTTAGTGCTTCCAGGCGTTCCCAGTAGTTAAGGTGTTTGATGGAACTTATACGTGCAGTAAAGGTTCTCTGTACATTCTCTAGATCTGCAATTTCACCTGCCTTGAATGGTGATGTTAATGTACAGCAGTATTCTAGCCTAGAGAGAACAAGTGATTTAAAAAGGATCATCATTGGCTTGGCATCTCTTGTCTTGAATGTTCTCATTATCCATCCTATCAGTTTCCTCGCAGATGTAATAGTGGCATTGTTGTGGTCCTTGAAGGTGAGGTCTTCGGACATTACCACACCCAGGTCCTTCACATTACTTTTCCGCTCTATTGTGTGATTGGAGTTTGTAATATACTCAGTCCTATCTATATTTCCTCCAGTTTTCCATAACAGAGTAGTTGGAATTTGTCTTCAATGAACATCATCCGGCTTCATATATGTAAAAACTCAATGTGTATAAATGGACCTAAAATCTGGAACTCACCACCTGAAAATTCCAGAGTCCATCTGCCAGCAGCTTCAAAGCTATTGTTAAAAAACACGTTCATCCCATAATTTGATCCTAACAATAACTAATTATGCTGAACAATTTGTTCAACCTGTATTGTCCCTGTCCTTGCCTATTCTGCCTTCATCTCACGGCCCTACCTTCATCCTTAATATATAATTAAATTATATTTTTTATTGGATTAGTAAATACCTCCAATATTTTAATGACTATGTATTTTTATTCTCATCTATTTGTAATCATGATTTAGTTTTAAGGCCGCCAGAAATGCTTTGCATAATAACGGGCTTTCTGTAAAGTACATATACATGTCAATCACCTTTATTGCATAATATACTGCACTCCAATTTATGGAAAGAAGTTCTCGACCTCTCACTGGTTTCGGTCCTTCAGTTGTAACAGGAGACTCTACAACTGCGCCACAAATCTACCACTGAGCCATGGAACCTGCCATTTTCATTTTTTTAATAATAGTGGTTTTCCTTAAACCCCTGCATATGATTGTTAACTTACGAAAATGGACAGTTTCCACTTAGAGAGTATAATAATGAAAGCTTCCTGCAGGATCTGAAGAGGAACCACGAAGCAACGGTGGACGGGTGGTGCTGATGTCAACATGGATGGTGGTGATGGTGCTGGTGGCAGTGTATCAGGGTAACCTCACAGCTTTCCTCTCCATTCCCAGAGTGGCAACACCCCCAGAGACCATTACGGATCTCATACATATGGGTTATACGCTCTCAATCAGCCTGGGATTCTCACAGTACGCTCTGATGAAGGTATGCGTATACTTTGATTCGATGAATTTAAGGTAAAAAGTAAAACTGTCTTACAGTCTAGTGCATATGGTTTAATAATGTTTAATAATGTAATCTGGATGTAGAAGTTGTTTGTGGAAGAAGGTTCCAAACACAGTTTTATCAGTACATACAACGAGACTAATGTGGCTAAGAACTCAATCGATCGTAACTAAAGGCAGGCCAGAAGACTTGATGAGTGCAATAAAATTTGTAGTTATATTCAAATCATATAAATTTCATTGGATACCGTAACAAATAGAGCTTATATGTAAAAGGTTAGTGACTATGTTACAGAGCATTCTGGACGACGCTTAGGCTAAAATAATTATATAAAATAAGGAACATAATACAAGTTATCAGCAAAGTCTGAACAACATAATATAAGTTATCAGTAAAGTCTGGGCAACATAATACACGTTATCAGCAAAGTCTGAACAACATAATATAAGTTATCAGTAAAGTCTGGGCAACATAATACAAGTTATCAGTAAAGTCTGGGCAACATAATACAAGTTATCAGCAAAGTCTGAACAACATAAGTTATCAGCAAAGTCTGAACAACATAATACAAGTTATCAGTAAAGTCTGGGCAACATAATACACGTTATCAGCAAAGTCTGAACAACATAATATAAGTTATCAGTAAAGTCTGGGCAACATAATACAAGTTATCAGCAAAGTCTGAACAACATAATACAAGTTATCAGTAAAGTCTGGGCAACATAATACAAGTTATCAGCAAAGTCTGAACAACATAAGTTATCAGCAAAGTCTGAACAACATAATACAAGTTATCAGTAAAGTCTGGGCAACATAATACACGTTATCAGCAAAGTCTGAACAACATAATATAAGTTATCAGTAAAGTCTGGGCAACATAATACAAGTTATCAGCAAAGTCTGAACAACATAATACAAGTTATCAGTCAAGTCTGGGCAACATAATACAAGTTATCAGCAAAGTCTGAACAACATAAGTTATCAGTAAAATCTGGGCAACATAATACAAGTTATCAGCAAAGTCTGAACAACATAAGTTATCAGTAAAGTCTGAACAACATAATACAAGTTATCAGTAAAGTATGGGCAACATAATACACGTTATCAGCAAAGTCTGAACAACATAATATAAGTTATCAGTAAAGTCTGGGCAACATAATACAAGTTATCAGCAAAGTCTGAACAACATAATACAAGTTATCAGTAAAGTCTGGGCAACATAATACAAGTTATCAGCAAAGTCTGAACAACATAATATAAGTTATCAGTAAAGTCTGGGCAACATAATACACGTTATCAGCAAAGTCTGAACAACATAATATAAGTTATCAGTAAAGTCTGGGCAACATAATACAAGTTATCAGTAAAGTCTGGGCAACATAATACAAGTAATCAGCAAAGTCTGAACAACATAAGTTATCAGCAAAGTCTGAACAACATAATACAAGTTATCAGTAAAGTCTGGGCAACATAATACACGTTATCAGCAAAGTCTGAACAACATAATATAAGTTATCAGTAAAGTCTGGGCAACATAATACAAGTTATCAGCAAAGTCTGAACAACATAATACAAGTTATCAGTAAAGTCTGGGCAACATAATACAAGTTATCAGCAAAGTCTGAACAACATAAGTTATCAGCAAAGTCTGAACAACATAATACAAGTTATCAGTAAAGTCTGGGCAACATAATACACGTTATCAGCAAAGTCTGAACAACATAATATAAGTTATCAGTAAAGTCTGGGCAACATAATACAAGTTATCAGCAAAGTCTGAACAACATAATACAAGTTATCAGTCAAGTCTGGGCAACATAATACAAGTTATCAGCAAAGTCTGAACAACATAAGTTATCAGTAAAATCTGGGCAACATAATACAAGTTATCAGCAAAGTCTGAACAACATAAGTTATCAGTAAAGTCTGAACAACATAATACAAGTTATCAGTAAAGTATGGGCAACATAATACACGTTATCAGCAAAGTCTGAACAACATAATATAAGTTATCAGTAAAGTCTGGGCAACATAATACAAGTTATCAGCAAAGTCTGAACAACATAATACAAGTTATCAGTAAAGTCTGGGCAACATAATACAAGTTATCAGCAAAGTCTGAACAACATAAGTTATCAGCAAAGTCTGAACAACATAATACAACTTATCAGTAAAGTATGGGCAACATAATACACGTTATCAGCAAAGTCTGAACAACATAATATAAGTTATCAGTAAAGTCTGGGCAACATAATACAAGTTATCAGCAAAGTCTGAACAACATAATACAAGTTATCAGTAAAGTCTGGGCAACATAATACAAGTTATCAGCAAAGTCTGAACAACATAAGTTATCAGTAAAGTCTGGGCAACATAATACACGTTATCAGCAAAGTCTGAACAACATAATACAAGTTATCAGCAAAATCTGGGCAACATAATACAAGTTATCAGCAAACTTGTTGATATACAGTAGACTGTCGTTTAAACCGGGTTTGTCTTGCACATTTTGGTTATAGCACGATTGAAGAATTGCGGCATATTTTTGTTTAATTAACACGTCGTAAAATTAAATTAACACGGTTGCGGGAGGGAAAACATTTTGAGTGCGTGGTTGCCCGGTTACACCACTGAGTCAACGGGGGAGACCTACCGCCATCCCCCACCACCCCACCCCACCCCACCACCATCCTGACTTGACTGAATAACTTACTAACTTGACTGACTTACTGACTTCGCTGAATGAAAAAAAAAAACATACCACGGGTGGGGTTCGAACCCGCGGTCAGAGAGTCTCAGTCATGTTGACTGAATGACTTACTGACTTGACTGAATGACTTACTGACTTTACTGAATGACTTACTGACTTTACTGAATGACTTACTCTCTTGACTATAATAATAATAATAATAATAATAATAATAATAATAATAATAATAATAATAATAATAATAATAATAATAATAATAATAATAATAATAATAATAATAATAATAATAATAATAATAATATTTTATTGAGACATGGTACAGTGATACATGGTTGACATAGTTATACATAGTTATTACATAGTTATTACAAAGTTATTAATGAGATGTACATGCCAAAAGCCCCTAATATGCTGTGCATTGCGGGCATTCTTAGGACTATTTAATTCTAGACTACATGGTAAAAAGTTATGGTTGATAATTTATAAAATAAGTATAATTGCGTATCTAAGTTATAAAGTTTGAATATAAGTTGAACATATCAGTTAATTGTAGCAATGCAACTAATTGAATGAGATAACAAATTAAAACAATTAATTGCATTGCAGTTACAGTTTACGTGGTCATTATAATGTAAATGTTGTGTAAATAGTTAGCTTAGTATGTATTATTCATAACAGGTTTTACATTCAATTGATTAGTCAGGTTTTTACATTAAGTTATTATTCTACTTTGTTGGGAATGTTAGATATTGAGCATTTAGCTTTGGGTGAGAAGGTGTTTTTTTAACATCGTTTTGAACTGGGGTACAGGCAGGGTTTCTTTGGCAATGACAGGTAATGAATTCCAAATTTTCGTGCCTTTTATATGCATTGAGTTTTTACATAGTGTTAGATGGACACGGGGAACATCGAGGAGTGATCTGTGTCTAGTGTTATGGTCATGTGTCCTGAATGACTTACTGACTTGACTGAATGACTTACTGACTTGACTGTCTGATTTACTGACTAGACTGAATACCTTACTGACTTGACTGACTGACTTACTGACTGACTGACTTGACTGACTGACTGACTTGACTGAATGACTTACTGACTTGACTGAATAACTTACTGACTTGACTAACTTACTGACTTGACTGACTGACTGAATGACTTGACTGACTGAATGACTTGACTGAGTGTATGACTTGACTGACTGAATGACTTGGCTGACTTACTGAATGACTTAAAGTTAGACTTTTTCACTGAAGAGGACCCTGAAACTGTGTCTAGAGCAGCTGATGCCTTACTGTCAGTTGTATAATGTACTGCAGGGTAAAATAGAACAGAAATATATTACAGAATTTATGCACACTCCAGTACAACCATCGACTTCAGTACCAGAACCTCCACAGCATAACTCTCCACTCTCTTCACAATCATTGACAAAGCAGAGAACCTTCACCGCACGCATAACTGCGATAAACCACCTCAATTACTGGGAACGCTTGAAGTTCCTAAACCTGTACTCCCTGGAACGCAGGCGGGAGAGATACATTATTATATACACGTGGAAAATTCTCGAGGGATTAGTACCAAACTTGCACACGAACATCACTCCCTACGAAAGCAAAAGACTCGGCAGGCGATGTAACATCCCCCCAATGAAGAGCAGAGGTGCCACTAGCACGTTGAGGGACAACACAATAAGTGTCAGGGGCCCAAGATTATTCAACTGCCTCCCAGCATACATCAGGGGGATTACCAACAAACCCCTGGCTGTCTTCAAGCAGGCACTGGACAGACACCTAAAATCGGTGCCTGACCAGCCAGGCTGTGGTTCGTACGTTGGACTGCGTGCGGCCAGCAGTAACAGCCTGGTTGATCAGGCTCAGGTCCAACATGAGGCCTGGTCACAGACCGGGCCGCAGGGGCGTTGACCCCTGGAATTCTCTCCAGGTAAACTCCAGGTAAACACCAGCCGTAAAAACAAATTACATTACGACAATGAACTACAATTACATATTCCTTTTATTTTTGTAATATCTGGAGGTCTAAAAAAAAGTTGTTTGGCCTTTTGGGGCTCCTAGGAAGTAACCCTATTTTTTCCATAGGTTCTTCAATTTGTCTAACCCGGTTCTGTCTAACACGGCGTTTTCAGGAACGTAACTACCGTGTTAAATGACAGTCTACTGTATAATAAATTTAAAACGAGATAGCTTTGTTTTTTTGGTGTGATCATTACTGATCACTCATATATTATGTATAATTACTGGAGAGATTTGTTAATCTAGTCATTAGAAGAGAGGGTACAAGAAAAGTCCCTGGGATTGTTACAAAAACAGTAGTTCTAATGAATTAGATCTACTTAGCTTTGTGAGTGAAATGTTCAAGAGTGATGACAGCAAACTGTTCCTTGTCAGAACGTCGTAGTCACGTAGGTGTACAGTGCTAGTCATCGCATTATGCCGGGTGAGTGCCCAAGCATAATGCCGTGACTAATACTGTATGCTCAACGATCTCTTAGTTTGTGATAAATTAAATTTATTTTTAGCTAAACTCTAGTGAATTCCTATGGCAGCGTTGGGTTGTGAATAAGCAAATTAAAATGTTTTTAAATGTTCTTCAAATCTTGAGAAAGTAGCATCTTATTTAAGTTTTTTCTCTTAATTGTGTATAGGCATGAAATGCATAAATATGTTTATCAGAGTGACAAAATATATTAATCAGAGAAAACATAATTTCACGTCAGCAGACGTCGCCGGTAAAGGAGCATCAATACGTTTTCCAGCACGCAGAATTCCGCCAGGACCAGGGAATAGTGCCCACTGAAGAGTACATCCAGCGGGTTCAGCACCAGCCCTTCGCTCTTCTCGGTCAGTAGCCTCTATTTTCTTGCAAGGACGGCCCTCCATCCTCTTTCAGGGACGGCCCTCCGTCCTCTTTCAGGGATGGCCTCCATCCTCTTTCAGGGATGGCATCCACCTTCTTTCAGGGATGGCCTCCACCCTCTTTCAGGGATGGCCTCCATACTCTTTCAGGGATGGTCTCCATCCTCTTTCAGGGATGGCCTCCATCCTCATTCAGGGATGCCCTCCACCCTCTTTCAGGGATGGCCTCCAACCTCTTTCAGGGATTGCCTCCATCCTCTTTCAGGGATGGCCTCCACCATCTTTCAGGGAGGGCCTCCATCCTCTTTCAGGGATGTCCTCCACCCTCTTTCAGGGACGGCCTCCGTCCTCTTTCAGGGACGGCCTCCATCCTCTTTCAGGGATGGCCTCCATCCTCTTTCAGGGATGCCCTCCATCCTCTTTCAGGGATGGCCTCCACCCTCTTTCAGGGATGCCCTCCATCCTCTTTCAGGGATGCCCTCCATCCTCTTTCAGGGATGGTCTCCACCCTCTTTCAGGGATGCCCTCCATCCTCTTTCAGGGATGGCCTCCACCCTCTTTCAGGGATGGCCTCCACCCTCTTTCAGGGATGCCCTCCATCCTCTTTCAGGGATGGTCTCCACCCTCTTTCAGGGATGGCCTCCATCCTCTTTCAATCACGGCCTCCATCCTCTTTCAGGGATGCCCTCCATCCTCTTTCAGGGATGGCCTCCAACCTCTTTCAGGGATGGCCTCCATCCTCTTTCAGGGATGGCCTCCACACTCCTTCAGGGATGGCCTCCATCCTCTTTCAGGGACGGCCTCCATCCTCTTTCAGGGATGGCCTCCATCTTCTTTCAGGGACGGCCTCCATCCTCTTTCAGGGATGGCCTCCATCCTCTTTCAGGGACGGCCTCCATCCTCTTTCAGGGATGGCCTCCATCTTCTTTCAGGGACGGCCTCCATCCTCTTTCAGGGATGGCATCCATTCTCTTTCAGAGATGGCCTCCATCCTCTTTCAGGGATGCCCTCCATCCTCTTTCAGGGATGGCCTCCACCCTCTTTCAGGGATGGCCTCCATCCTCTTTCAGGGAAGACCTCCATCCTCTTTCAGGGATGGCCTCCACCCTCTTTCAGGGATGGCCTCCACCCTCTTTCAGGGATGGCCTCCACCCTCTTTCAGGGATGGCCTCCATCCTCTTTCAGGGATGGCCTCCATCCTCTTTCAGGGATGGCCTCCATCCTCTTTCAGGGATGGCCTCCATCCTCTTTCAGGAATGACCTCCATCCTCTTTCAGGGACGGCCTCCACCCTCTTTCAGGGACGGCCTCCACCCTCTTTCAGGGACGGCCTCCACCCTCTTTCAGGGATGGCCTCCATCCTCTTTCAGGAATGACCTCCATCCTCTTTCAGGGACGGCCTCCACCCTCTTTCAGGGACGGCCTCCATCCTCTTTCAGGGACGGCCTCCATCCTCTTTCAGGGACGGCCTCCACCCTCTTTCAGGGACGGCCTCCATCCTCTTTCAGGGATGGCCTCCATCCTCTTTCAGGAATGACCTCCACCCTCTTTCAGGGACGGCCTCCACCCTCTTTCAGGGACGGCCTCCATCCTCTTTCAGGGATGGCCTCCACCCTCTTTCAGGGATGGCCTCCATCCTCTTTCAGGAATGACCTCCATCCTCTTTCAGGGACGGCCTCCATCCTCTTTCAGCGACGGCCTCTGAATTCTTTTCGTCCTAAGCAAGTCTTCGTGAATATATGTTGTAGGTATTTCTGATTAAAATTTTATTTAATAATAATAATAACGACGTTATTTTTTTATGTGTACGGGAAAGCACTAAACCCGTAAGATTTATAAACCGCATTGCGAATGGGACTTAATCACATTTCATTCTATGAAGAAGGAGATGGTTTCCTATCATCCTGAAACAAGAGTCTTTCAGCAGCTTCAGGGTCATTTTGAAGAGCTATATTATCAAAATTATACTTAACTAAAAGTTAAAGTCTAGTGAACTCTGTGTGAAATAAACTAATCTTGTCATTATGTTGTCATTGTACTGACGTTTAAAATGCGATTTAAAATGTACTTTATTCCCGTTTCAGATTTTGCACAGTTAAATTATTAACATGTCAGTTTTGACGCTCGTTTAAGTTTTTAATAAATAAATCATTATTTCAGTGACGGCGATGGGGGAACCTCTGGTAATTGAAAAGTTGCTGAAAAGTGTAAGTTTCTCACAGAGCCTTCTGTGTAAGTTTCCACTGAGCCCTCTGTGTAAGTTTCCCACTGAGCCCTCTGTGTAAGTTTCCCACTGAGCCCTCTGTGTAAGTTTCCCACTGAGCCCTCTGTGTAAGTTTCCACTGAGCCCTCTGTGTAAGTTTCCACTGAGCCCTCTGTGTAAGTTTCCCACTGAGCTCTGTTTAAGTTTCCCACTGAGCCTCTGAGTAAGTTTCCACTGAGCTCTGTGTAAGTTTCCCACTGAGCTCTGTGTAAGTTTCCCACTGAGCTCTGTGTAAGTTTCCACTGAGCTCTTGTAAAGTTTCCCATGAGCCTCTGTGCAAGTTTCCACTGAGCCTCTGTAAAGTTTCCCTTGAGCCTCTGTTAAGTTTCCACTGAGCCCTTGTGTAAGTTTCCCACTGAGCTCTGGTAAGTTTCCCACTGAGCCTCTGTGTAAGTTTCCACTGAGCTCTGTTAAGTTTCCACTGAGCCTTTTGTAAAGTTTCCACTGACTCATGTGTAAGTTTCCCACTGAGCTCTGTGAAAGTTTCCACTGGCCTTGTACAGTTTCCACTGAGCCTCTTTGTAAGTTTCCACTGAGCTCTGTTAAGTTTCCCACTGAGCCCTCTGTTAAGTTTCCCACTGAGCTCTCTGTGTAAGTTTCCCATTGAGCCTCTGTGTAAGTTTCCACTGAGCCCTCTGTGTAAGTTTCCCACTGAGCTCTGTATAAGTTTCCCACTGAGCCCTCTGTGTAAGTTTCCACTGAGCACTCTGTGTAAGTTTCCACTGAGCCTCTATGTAAGTTTCCACTGAGCTCTGTTAAGTTTCCCACTGAGCCCTGTGTAAGTTTCCCACTAGCCTTGTAAGTTTCCCACTGAGCTCTTGTAATTTCCACAAGCCCTCTGTGTAAGTTTCCACTGAGCTTGTTAAGTTTCCCACTGAGCCTCTGTGTAAGTTTCCACTGAGCTCTTGTGTAAGTTTCCACTGAGCCCCTGGTAAGTTTCCCACTGAGCTCTGTAAGTTTCCCATGAGCCTCTGTAAGTTTCCCACTGAGCTCTGTGTAAGTTTCCACTGAGTCCCCTGTGAAGTTTTACTAGCCCTTATAAGTTTCCACTAAACTTGAAGTTTCCACTGAGTTGTAGAGTTTCCACTGTGCTCTGTGTAAGTTCCCACTGAGCCTCTGTGTAAGTTTCCCAGAACCGTAAGTTCCACTGAGTCTGTAAGTTTCCACTGAGCTTGTGTAAGTTTCCTGATCTCTGGTAAGTTTCCCACTGAGCTCTGTGTAACTCAGTCCCTGAGTTAAGTTTCCTCTGAGCTATAAGTTTCACTGACTCTGTGTTTCATGAGCCTTGTAATTTCCACTGAGCCTCTGTAAGTTCCCACTGAGCTCTGTAAGTTCATGAGCCGTAATTTCACTGAGCTCTGTAGTTTCATCTGTGTTACCCTAGCTTGTAAGTTTCCCACTGAGCTCTGGTAGTTCCACTGACCTCTTAGAATTACCCTGAGCTCTTTATAAGTTTCCACTGAGCCTCTGTGTGTTTCCCATAGCACTTTAGAAGTTTCCCATGAGCTCTGTCAAGTTTCCATGGCCTAGAGTTCCACTGAGCTCTGTAAGTTTCCCACTGAGCCTCTGTGTAAGTTTCCACTGAGCTCTGTGTAGTTTCACGACTTGTGTGTCACTGACTGTGAGTCCCACTGAGCCTCTGTAAGTTTCCCACTGAGCCTGGTAGTTTCTCACTAGCTCTGTGTAAGTTCCTGAGCCCCTGGTAAGTTTCCCACTGAGTAAGTTTCCCAGACCTTTAAGTTTCCCACTGAACTACTGTGTAAGTTACCACTGAGCTCTGACAAGTTTCCACTGTGCCCTCTGTAAAGTTTCCCACTGTGCTTCTGTGTAAAGTTTCCACTGGTCTTTTAGTTCCCTGTCTGTTTTCCCACTGGCTTTGTAGTTTCTTTGAGCTTCTGTCAATTTCCATGAATGTCCTACTTGTAAGTTTCCCCACTGAACTATCTTGTAAGTTCCCACTGAGCCTGCAAGTTTCCACTAGTCTGTAAAGTTTTCACTCTACTTTGATGAGGTTGATTACCTATGAAATTCTAGCTATTTATTCTACCTTGTGTAAGTTTACCACTGAAGTTCTTAAAGTTCTACCAATAGAGATCTTTTGTGTATTTCCACTGAGCTCTTGTTGTTTTCCACTTTGGGCTCTGTGAAGTTTCTCACTGAGCTTCTGTAGTTTCGAGCACGGTAAATTTCCCAGATTGTGTAAGTCTGAGTATGTGAAGTTTTGATTGGCTCTGTAAATTTTATTTCTAGTAATCATAAGCTCTCTATTGATGGTTCCACAGCACCTCTGTTAAGTTCACTGACTCTGTTAGTTTCCCCAAGCCTAGCAAGCATGAGTCTAGTACTGTAAGTTCCACTGATCTGTAAGTATCTCCCTTATTACTTTGATACCACAAGTGTTAGTTTCAGAAATTTCCCACTAAGCCTCTGGTAGTTTCCCATGAGCTCTGTGTAAGTTTCCCACTGAGCTCTGTGTAAGTTTGCAACTGATCCCTCTTAGTAAGTTTACCTCTGAACTCTCTTTATAAGTTTCCCAATGAGCTCTCTGTGTAAGTTTTCCACTGAGCTCTGTAGAAGATTTCCACACTGCCACCTGGTAAGTTTCCCACTGAGCTCTCTTTGTAAGTTTACCACAGAGTCCTCTGCGTAAGTTTCCCACTGAGCCCTCTGATAAGTTTTCCCATGACCTGTCTTTGTAAGTTTCCAACTGAGCCTTTGTGTACGTTCCTCTGTTCTCTGTGTAAGTTTCCCACTGAACTATCTGTGTAAAATTCAAACTAAGCCCTTCAGCAGTTTCCACTGAGCCTGGTATGTTTCCCACTGAGCTCTGTAAGTTTCCACTAGCTCTGCAGTCAGTTCCACTGACTTGTGAGTATCTCCCATGAGCCTCTGTAATTTCCACTGAGCCTCTGCGTAAGTTCCCATAAACTTGAAGTTTCCCATGAGCCTGTACAAGTTTCCACTGTGCCCTGGTAGTTTCCCGATGAGCACTTGAAAGTTCACTGAGCCCACTGTGTAAGTTTCCACTAGCTCTTGAAGTTTCCACTGAGCCACTGTAAGTTTACTAATCTGTGTCAGTTTCACTGAATGTGTTTCCATGAACTGTGCATAAGTTTCCCAAGCCTGTGAAGTTTCCATACTCTGTGAAAGTTTCCTTGAGTTTGGTTCTACTGAGTCTCTTTTAGTTTCCTGCCTGTGAAGTTTACTGGGTCTGTATTCCACTTCTGTTAAGTTTCCACAGCTTGTAAGTTTCCCCTGAGTTTTATACGTTTTCACTGAGCTTTGTGCATAGGGCCTCTTATTGACTCTTTGTTTCATTATAGTAGTTATATTCTTGTAATATCAACTACTTGTGTAAGTTTCCTTCACTGAGTCTGAAAGCTTTTTCATTACTAAGTTTGTAATTTATTTTTTGTTAAGTTTCCACTGAGCTTTTCAATCATGAGCTCTATACAAGTTTCACTTATTTGATAGATTAACCGAATCTGGTTATAGTTAGTTACAGGCCAAAGTTCCTAAAAAAATCCTAAATAGAGATAAACCCTTATGTTTTTAATGACTTTTTTTTTCCTTTCTGTTTCGGGCCTTGAAATTTTCGTGTTGATGATGGGACTTCTGATTTGGACACGGAAAATTTTATTTGACACCCAATTTGTGTATCTGAGTATGTGAACGTGTGTTGATTGGTTAGAAACATTTTTATTTACAGCTTGACAAGTAAGTCTTATATGACTGGTTCACTGACAGTCACCTCGTTCAAATACATCACTGATTGTGTCTTATTTCACAACTGAACAATTAACTGATCTCACATAACTGAAGAAGTGACTTTTCATACTACAGCACAAGTGATTGTTATCAAACAAATGAACAACAAAACAAGTGACTGTCCTCGCACAGCTGAATTAGTGACTGCATGTTATTTTCTAACTGGATCGGTAACTGCCTATTCTCATTCAACTGAAGTAATGACTACTTATGCAAATGAGCAAATTACTGTTCAAATACAATTGGACAAGTGACCATTTTATTGCATATGTACACTCACGATGCACATTTAACTAGAAAAGTGTTCTGATGCAATTACATTAACTCTTACAGTTGGAGCAGTGAGGGTGTGCACGCTTAAGTTGAGCTCCGAGGCGCTCTTCATTGAGATCGGAGGACTGGGCTTCCCAAGAAACTCCCCTATCAAAGCACTCTTCGACCACCAGTGAGTTGGCTCCGATTCTCAGAAGGGAATTATCGTTATTGTTCTCGCAAGGCAGCGCTATGCTTGAATAGCATGTGGCGGTAAAGAAATTTAATTCCACGAGATAAGGATCCTCTACTTTGCTTCATCCAGTGGAGGTGCGTGATCTTTGTAGGATTGTATGGTCCAGTGGGTTAGAGCATCGTGAATTTTCGCTCACCATGAGGTGGGCTGAAACAACATGGGATCGATTCCCTGGCAAGTCGCAGTGTTGTTATTGAATATATATATATATATATATATATATATATATATATATATATATATATATATATATATATATATATATATATATATATATATATATATATATATATTCTAGGTAGTATGTTGATAGACAGCAACCGCCCAGGGAGGTACTACCTCCTGCCAAGTGAGTGTAAAACGAAAGCCTGTAATTGTTTTACATGATGGTAGGATTGCTGGTGTCTTTTTCTGTCTCATAAACATGCAAGATTTCAGGTACATCTTGCTACTTCTACTTACACTTAGGTCACACTACACATTCATGTACAAGCATATATATATACACACACCTCTGGGTTATCTTCTATTTTCTTACTAGTTCTTGTTCTTATTTTCCCCTTCTCCTGTATACATTACTAAAGTTAAAAGAGAAACTTGTTTTTCTCTTTGGGCAACCCGCTTGGTGGAAACGGCCGATTTGTTGAAAGAATATATATATATATATATATATATATATATATATATATATATATATATATATATATATATATATTTTTTTTTTTTATTAACACATCGGCCGATTCCCACCAAGGCAGGGTGCCGAAAAAGAAAAACTTTCATCATCATTCATTCCATCACTGTCTTGCCAGAGGGGTGCTTTACACTACAGTTATAAAACTGCAACATTAACACCCCTCCTTCAGAGTGCAGACACTGTACTTCTCATCTCAGGACTCAAGTCCGGCCTGCCGGTTTCCTGAATCCCTTCATAAATGTTACTTTGCTCACACTCCAACAGCACGTCAAGTATTAAAAACCATTTGTCTCCATTCACTCCTATCAAATACGCTCACACATGCTTGCTGGAAGTCCAAGCCCCTCGCACACAAAACGTCCTTTACCCCTCCCTCCAACCTTTCCTAGGCCGACCCCTACCCGCCTTCCCTCCACTACAGATTTATACACCTCGAAGTTATTCTGTCTCGTTCCATTCTCTCTACATGTCCGAACCACTCAATAATATATATATATATATATATATATATATATATATATATATATATATATATATATATATATATATATATATATATATATATATATATATATATACAATAACAACACTGCGACTAGCCAGGAGGATCGATCCCATGTTGTTTCAGCCCGCCTCATGGTGAGCGAAAATTCATGATGCTCTAACCCACTGGCCCATACAATCCTACAAAATCATACACCTAGCAGAGCTAGGTTTGTACCGTGATCCGAGGATATGTGATGGAGTGGGTGCCTCAGAGCTAATTTCATTCTACTTCCCGTTTGGTGTACTAGGCTACACAAGCAGTATATATAGTATTGTAACCACGAACAAGTGGTATTTAATCAATAACAGCACTACGACTAGCCGGGGAATGGAACCCATGTTGTTTTAGCGTCCCATAGTGAGCGAAAATTTATGATGCTCTAACCCACTGGACCATACAATCTACAAAGATCATGCGCCCAGCAGAGCTAGGTGTTGTACTGTGATACGAGGACATACGATGGTGTGGGTGCCTCAGAGCTAATTTCATTCTACTTCCCGTTTGGTGTACTGGCCTCCACAAGAAGTATATATCATATTGAAACCACGAAGGATTGGGCGATCCTGTGGGTTAGAAAGTCGTGGAATTCTCGCTCACCATGTGGCGGGCCCAAACAACACAAGTTCGAGCCCTCGGCTAGTTGCAGTGTTGTTATTGATTAAATACTACTCGTTCGTGGTTACAATACGATATATACTGCTTGTGGAGGCTAGAACACCAAATGGGGAGTAGAATGAAATTAGCTCTGAGGCAACCACACCATCATATGTCCTGGATCATGGTACAACACTTAGTTCTGCTGGATGCGTGATCTTTGTAGGATTGGGGGATCCTGTGGGTTAGAGCGTCATGCAATTTTCGCTCACCATATTTTGGGCCAAAACACCAGAGGTTCGAGCCCTTGGTTGGTCGCAGTGTTGTTATTTATTAAATACCACTCGTTCGTGATTATATATATATATATATATATATATATATATATATATATATATATATATATATATATATATATATATATATATATAATACTATATATATATATATATATATATATATATATATATATATATATATATATATATATATATATATATATATATATATATATATATATACATATATATATATATATATAAACACTGATCTCTGGCCGACGGAGACTCGAACCTACGAACTCATGACAAGGTACGCAGTGCTTTACCGACCGTACCACACTGGTCCAATACCTTGGCATCCAGCTTTCGCTAGACGTTATTCCAAGGCAGCCAGCTTTCAGGCAGGAAGGCTTACAGCTTTCATCTCATCCCCTGCATGCATCGACACAACTAGAGATTTTTACAATGCTAGGAATTCGCAAGAGCAGGCGAAATATTCACAAACACTGATCTCTGGCCGACGGAGACTCGAACCTACGAACCTCATGACAAGGTACGCAGTGCTTTACCGACCGTACCACACTGGTCCAATACCTTGGCATCCAGCTTTCGCTAGACGTTATTCCAAGGATTCGCCTGCTCTTGCGAATTCCTAGCATTGTAAAAATCTCTAGTTGTGTCGATGCATGCAGGGATGAGATGAAAAGCTGTAAGCCTTCCTGCCTGAAAGCTGGCTGCCTTGGAATAACGTCTAGCGAAGCTGGATGCCAGGTATTGGACCATGTGGTACGGTCGGTAAAGCACTGCGACTTGTCATGAGGTTCGTAGGTTGAGTCTCCGTCGGCCAGAGATCAGTGTTTGTGAATATTTCGCCTGCTCCTGCGAATTCCTAGCTATATATATATATATATATATATATATATATATATATATATATATATATATATATATATATATATATATATATATATATATATATATATATATATATATATTCAAGACAAGCCACAATCTTTAGCTCAGGTACTTTCACACTTCTCAGTGAGTCATCAGGAGCTGTGCAATGTTGCAAGAGCAGCAAGAGGAGAAATAAGGAAAGTTTTTTCGGCGTATGGCAGCGCGGTGGCACCAGCCTCTGACTGAGCGAGGGAAGCAGAATGCCAACCACACACTGGCCTCCACACCCCACCCCATATGGGGTGGGGTGGAGTAGGCCCCACAGTTTGCAGATAGCATGAGGTGAAATAACTGGGAGATAGTTAATATCCATCTCTAAGCTTCTAAGCGCTGGAACAGGTCAGGTGACTTAAGAAGTTACATTACAATAGTTCATCATTTACATACAGAATGCAACTAATGTGAACAACCTGTAACTAATGAAATATAGGGACTAAATCCCTTGTTTTGTCAACCGGTGTCGCAGAACATTCCAGAATGTTCAGGAAATACCCTGTCAATATGCCTGTGTGAAATAACATATTCAGGCTTTTTTCTTATAACAAGTGTGCAATGCCTGAATTTTAACACCATTACCATTATTATTATCCACTATCATCATTATTATTATCATTATCATTATAATATTACTAACAACCTAATTCAATAAACCACTAAACTAGTTGTAATCACCATGGTGCAAACACCTATGTGTACCTTGTACCTCTGTACCTAGACGGGTTAGGACCTCAATAGGTCACTCTGCATTGCTTTTGGGCTGTCCTAGGATGATCGCACATGTGCACTCATACCTAAATGAACCCCCATACCCACTTTATGTTGTGGCTGAGTGGGTTATATGTACTATGATGTTCAGGAAGGTCAGACAGAGAATGTGCCTCCCAGGAGCTGGTGTTGGTGACATAGTCAGCAGGTTGGATAATATTATGTCAGATAATGGGAACAAGACCATTATCTTAGTGCTGGTGGAAATGACATTGGGAAGGGCAGGAGACAGGAGCTGCTGGATAAGTACAGGTCAGCAATAGAAATAGTCAGGTCTAAGGGAGGGATCCCAATCATATGTAGCATCTTGCCTAGAAGGGGAGTGGGCAATGAATGGATGTCTAGGGCAAATGGTATAAATTGCTGGCTAGACAGGTACTACGAGGAACTTGTAATCACATTCATTGATAACTGGAACAAATTCTATGGCAAACATGATATGTATGCATGGGATGGGGCTCATCTCTCTGGGGCTGGAGTGGTTGCATTAGCCAATTCGATTTAGGGGGTCGTTGATGACTTGTCAAGAATTTAAACTGATAGATCATAGAGGTATGGGTGTTTGTGGGAAACAATCAGGCTGCAGTATTAGGGTTGAAAACAGCAGATATTACCAGGATACCTCAGGAAATGTTTAAAAGACGATATTCAAAATAAAGTTGCTAGTAAAGGCAAAGCAATTGATCGACAAACAAAGAGAGATAGTAAAGGGCAACGAGTGACTAGCTCCCTTAAAGTTTACTATACAAATAGTAGGAGTCTAAGAAATAAGTTAGATGAGCTAAGATTACTTGAAAGTGCAGGTAATATAGATATTATTACTATAACAGAGTGTGGTAGGCTGCTATGGGACGAAATTCATAAGGCGTCTATATATGAAAATGTTGTGTTAATGGGAGATTTTAACTTTAGACAAATTGATTGGAACAATGTGACAGGAAATATTGAGTTTAGTGACTTTCTTGATACGGTTCAGGATTGCTTTTTAAAAGAGTTTGTGACAGAACCACCTAGAGGAAACAACCTGCTTGACTTGGTTCTTGCCAACAAAGAATCACTAGTTAATAATCTTGAGGTTAATGATGAGCTTGGGGAAAGTGATCACAAATCACTTAGTTTCAATATATCATGGAATTACCCAGACAACTGCAATCAAGTGTCTGTCCCAGATTTCCGCTTGGCCGACTTCATGGGACTAAGAAATTACCTGGGTGGGCTAAATTGAGATGATCTGACTATGGATCAGGTAGGTGGTGTTGGTTGCCAATATGACGTGTTTCAGAGCGTAGTTCTAGCTGCCCAGACAACTTTTGTTTCGAGTAAGGAAATTAAATCTAAAAAAATTATCCCAAATGGATAAACAATAGATTAAAACATCTCATTGGTCAAAAGAGAGGCACATATTTATCAAAAGAGGGATGGACAATTAAGAAATCATTATATTCAATTAAAGAGAGATATAAAAAAGGAATAAGAAAAGCAAAAAGGGATTATGAGGCTAAAGTTGCAAGAGATTCGAGGACTAACCCAAAAGGGTTCTTTCAGGTATACAGAAGTAAGATTAGGGACAAGATAAGTCCACTTAAGAGTATCTCAGGTCAGATCACTGACAGTGATTAGGAAATGTGTGAACTTTTTAATACCTACTTCCTCTCAATTTTTACTCAGGAAGATACTAGCGAAATTCCAGAAATAATAAATTATGTAGAAAAGGACGATAATAAACTATGCACTATTGGGGTAACTAGTGACATGGTCCTCAGACAAATAGAGATATTAAAACCTAACAAATCCCCAGGCCCTGATGAACTGTTTGCGAGGGTTTTGGAAATAAATGGTATAAAATACGACACAATGGAAAAATAAACACATAAGCAGTATAATGTGATCCTTTATTGACAACGTTTCGCCCAAGCAGTGGGCTTTATCGAATCACAAACAGATCTACCTGGATAAAAGAAACATGAGTATTTATAGGATTTAGTCAGGTGGAGAATGCTGCATGTGACAGTCTTCAAAGTAGGGTAAACTATCACCCTACTTTGAAGACTGTCACATGCAGCATTCTCCACCTGACTAAATCCTATAAATATTCATGTTTATTTTATCCAGGTAGATCTGTTTGTGACTCGATAAAGCCCACTGCGTGGGCGAAACGTTGTCAATAAAGGATCACATTATACTGCTTATGTGTTTATTTTTCCATTGCGAGGGTTTTAAAGGAATGTAAAGTGAAACTTAGCATACCTTTGGCTAATCTTTTCAATATATCACTACAAACTGGCATAGTGCCAGACAAGTGGAAAATGGCAAATAAATACCTATTTACAAGGCAGGTGACAGGTCCTTAGCTTCGAACTATAGACCAATAAGCCTTACCTCCATCGTTGGAAAATTTATGGAATCAATAATTGCTGAAGCAGCTCGTAGCCATCTTGAAAGGCATAAAGTCGATTAATGAATCTCAGCACAGTTTTACAAAGGAGCGTTCCTGTCTTACGAATTTACTAACTTTCTTCACTAAGGTATTTGAGGAGGTAGATCATGGTAATGAATATGATATTGTGTATATGGACTTTAGTAAGGCTTTCGATAGAGTTCCACATCAGAGCTATTAAGGAAATAGGAGAACTTTTTCCTGGGTAGAGGCATGGTTGACAATGGGTAGAGGCATGGTTGACAACACTGACCCCACAGGGGTCAGTGTTGAGCCCCTTGTTGTTCACAATTTAAATAAACGACATAGATGAGGGAATAAATAGCGACAAAGGGAAATTTACTAATGACATCAAAATAGGCCACCCAATTCATTCTAATGAGGTCATTAGAGCACTCCAGGATGATTTGAATAGACTGATGCAGTGGTCGGAGAAGTGGCAGATGCAGTTTATTAGAGATAAATGCAAAGTTCTAAATATTGGACAGGAAAATAACCATGCCACATATAAACTAAATAATGTAGATCTTAATACTACTGATTGCGAAAAGGATTTAGGAGTTCTGGTTAACAGTAATCTAAAACCAAGACAGCAGTGCATAAGTGTTCGCAATAAAGCGAACAGAATTCTTGGCTTCATATCAAGAAGCATAAATAATAGAAGTCCTCAGGTTGTTCTTCAACTCTATATATCCTTGGTTAGGCCTCATCTTGATTATGCTGCACAGTTTTGGTCACCGTATTACAGAATGGATATAAATACACTGGAAAACGTACAAAGGAGGATGACAAAGTTGATCCCATGTATCAGAAATCTTCCCTATGAGGATAGACTGAGGGCCCTGAATCTGCACTCTCTAGAAAGGCGTAGAATTAGGGGGGATATGATTGAGGTGTATAAATGGAAAACATGAATTAATAAAGGGGATGTAAATAGCGTGCTAAAAATATTTAGCATAGACAGGACTCGCAGCAATGGTTTTAAGTTGGAAAAATTCAGATTCTTTCTTATGTTCTTCTAACATAACCGAAAAAATCACGAAACGTCCTGGCATAAGGAATTCTTCTGTGCTTTTGTATAACATTGTTGTTTAAGGCTGTGCACAATGGACTCAACTATATAACTATCGAGTTTGTACAGCCCATAATTTGAGTTATATATGGCATTCCTATCATGTTTCAGGAGGGAGGACTCAATTATGTTTCTTTTTATGATGGAAAAGTTGGGTACAATTATCTGGACGGAAGCCCTTCCGGTGGGTGATTGCAAGAACTGACATAGTTAAATATTGCATTCGACACCTGGCCTGTCCTGATTCAGTTACTGGTGTTGAGATAATCTAATTTCCAGTGATTTACCTGTCTTACCAATGTATGAGAGTGGGCAAAGAGTACATGGGACATTTCAGATATCACCCATATAATTAGGCTGTGTTTTTAACCAATCTCTGTTTCACTGTCCCAGTGTTTTTCAAAGTCAGATTTATATTGAGTTTTTTTAGTGCCTCACGCAGCAGAGCAAATTTTCATTGAATGGCACGACCAATATATTTTTCCTGTCAGGCGTTTCCTTAGGTTCAGTCCTGTAGAAGCTTAGGGCTGGCTATTAACTATCTCCCAGTTATTTCACCTTATGCTATCTGCAAACTGTGGGGAGTATTCCACTCGACCCTATATGGGTTGGGATGGGGAAGAAATGGTGTGTTGTTGGCATTCTGCTTCCCTCGCTCAGTCAGAACCTGGTGCCACCGCGCTGCCATACTCCGAAAAAACTTACCTTATTTCTCCTGTTGCTGCCCTTGCAACATTGCACAGCTCCTGATGACGAACTGAGAAGTGTGAAAGTAAACATAAGAAAGGAGGAACATTGCAGCAGGTCTGTTGGCCCAAAGGGCAGGACAATCATCCATTCTGCAGCTCAGTGTGACCTGTACTTAGCTCAGTGGTGACATGTAGCAGTGGTGACCTGTACTTAGCTAGTGGTGACATCTTAGCTCAGTGGTGACCTGTACTTAGCTCAGTGGTGACCTGTACTTAGCTCAGTGGTGACCTGTACTTAGCTCAGTGGTGACCTGTACTTAGCTCAGTGGTGACCTGCACTTAGCTCTGTGAAGACGTGTCTTGTGTGCTTTCTGTAAATCTGAACAAGATGTTCTCTTTTGAGCAACTCTACCAGCAGCTAAAGGAAGAACTGAGGGTAGCTAAGCAACTGACTGAGGAAAACAAGAGGATTCGTAGTAATCCTCCTGTTGTGAATCCTCAAGCCAAGAAAGGAACCTGGACAGTGGCTGGAATGCATGGGACAAAGTTAAGGATCAAGAGGACGGATGGAGAGGTAGAATCAATGAAGATCCAGGAAACTGTTGTGGAAACATTGAACCGATTCTCTGTGCTACCTAATGAATGTGGGTCGACTACTGAGAACATAACGATGAACGACACCAAGGAAAGTAAGAACATTGTTCTTGTTCGGGATAGTCAGATTAGGTACATGGATAGAGCCTTCTGCTTGAAAGATAGAAGTAGGAGACAGAGGGTTTGCTTTCCTGGGGCTGGGATGGAGGATATTGTTAGCCGTCTGGACGACATCATGAGAGGTAATGGGAGCAATCCTATTATCTGTCTCAGTGCTGGAGGCAACGATGTTGGCAGACGTAGGAGTAAGGACCTGACTAGCAGGTATAGGTCAGCAATAGACATAATTAGGAAGAAGGGTGGAAACCCTGTCATCTGTGGTATTTTGCCAAGGAGAAGAGTTGGAAATGAATGGTTGTCCAGGGTAATTGGTGTCAATTGCTGGCTGGACAAATACTGTAAGGAAAATGCAGTAACATTCATTGACAACTGGGACCTCTTCTATGGCAGAAATGACATGTATGCCAGGGATGGAGTTCACTTATCTAGGTCTGGGGTGGGTGCACTGGCAACTGCAGTGGAGGGAGCTGTTAGGGCTTTAAACTAGAAAAGTTAGTGGTATGGGTTATGGGGGAAAAACAGTGAAGTCCCAGTGTAGCAATATTACGAATTCTAGGGAAACTAGTAATAGGCAGAATAAGGTGGATATTGGAAAGCCAGTGGCACTAGGCGACAAGGACTGTAATAGTGGAAAAACAGAAATGAGCAGGAAGGGTAAAGAGAAAGGAGGGTCTTTAAATGTATATTACACTAATAGTCGTAGTTCTAGGAATAAGATGGGCGAGTTGAGATTAGTTGCAAGTGCGGTTAATATTGATGTTTTTTGCAATAACTTAGGCGTGGTTTAATATGAAAAATCGGGACATGCCTGCTGAATGTCACATCCAAGGTTTTATATTGTTCCAAGTAGACAGAAGTATCGGGAAGGGGGGTTGGGTGGCACTCTTTGTCCGTGATCATTTAAATTGTTGCATAAAAATGGATATAAAGTCTGAAATAATACATACAGAGTCTGTCTGGATAGAATTTTCAGAGGGGTGTGAAAAATTGATTTTAGGCGTGATATACCGTCCTCCAAACTTAGATAGGGAACAAGGGAGACTACTCTGGGAGGAAATTGTTAAGACCGCAAGGCACGATAACGTAGTAATTCTAGGGGACTTTAACTTTAGTCAGATTAATTGGAATTTCTTGACAGGGAATTTAGAATCTAACGACTTTTTAGAAGTAGTTCAGGATTATTTTTTGAAGCAGTTTGTGACAGAATCTACAAGGGGAAATAATCTACTTGACTTGGTTCTGGCAAGCAAGGAAACCCTTGTTATTAATTTAGAAATTACAGAGGAACTCAGTACAAGCGACCACAATTCAATTACCTTTAGCATTGAATGGATGTATGATAGTAGGGATAATTCAGTAACGGTCCCAGATTTTCGCTTAGCAGATTACAATGGGCTTAGAGAACACTTATCATCTGTGGACTGGGGTAACGAAGAGAGCTATCAATATGACAGCTTTCTTAACACTATACAGGCTGCCCAAAGAACATTTATCCCGTATAAAGAAATTAGATAAAGTAGAAATGACCCAAAATGGATGAATAATAGGCTCGAATATTTTTTAGGGCAGAAGAAAGGACTTTATAGGCGCATAAAAAGAGGTGAGGGTCATCTTATAAATCAATATACTGACATTAAGAGGGACGTTAAAAAGGGGATAAGAAAAGCTAAACGGGACTATGAAATTAAAGTTGCTAGAGATTCAAAAACTAACCCTAAAAGTTTTTTCGAGGTTTATAGAACAAAAGTTAGAGGTAAGATAAGTCCCCTTAAAAATAACTCTGGCATCTTACTGACAAGGAGAATGATATGTGCTCTATTTTTAATAATTATTTTCTCTCGGTTTTCACACAGGAAGACACTAATAATATCCCAGTAATTAATTTTTATAGTGGCCCTGAAGAAGATAAATTATGTAATATCACAGTCACTAGCGAAATGGTTATGAAACAAGTAGACCGACTGAAACAAAATAAATTGCCGGGTCCTGATGAGCTTTTTGCAAGTGTTCTTAAGGAATGCAAAATTTAACTCTGTGAACCATTAACTAACATTTTTAATTTATCTCTTCAAACAGGTGTAGTGTCTGATATGTGGAAGATGGCCAATGTAATTCCTATTTTTAAAGCAGGGGACAAGTCACTATCGTCAAATTACCGCGGGTTCGAACCCGCTAGTCAATTATAGCTGATATTATAAGAAGCCATCTGGATAATCATAATTTGATTAATGATACTCAACATGGATTCACGAGGGGCCGTTCCTGCCTAACTAATTTATTAACTTTCTTCGGTAAAGCTTTTGAGGCTGTTGATCACGATAAAGAATTCGATATTGTTTATTTAGACTTTAGTAAGGCTTTTGATAGAGTACCGCACCAGAGACTGTTATGGAAAGTGGCAGCTCATGGCATTGGGGGAAAAGTACTGTCATGGATCGAGTAATGGCTCACCAATAGGAAGCAGAGAGTGTGCTTAAATGGGGTTAAATCTGAGTGGGGATCTGTAACAAGTGGCGTTCTACAGGGATCAGTCTTAGGCCCGTTGTTGTTTATAATATATATCAATGACCTTGATGAGGGAATTACTAGTGATATGAGCAAATTCGCCGATGACACGAAGATAGGAAGGATAATTGATTCAAACATAGATGTCATAGAACTTCAGAAAGATTTAGACAAACTTAATTCCTGGTCAGAAAAGTGGCAGATGCAGTTCAATGTAGATAAATGCAAGGTTCTGAAGCTCGGGAGTGTCCATAACCCAAGCACTTATAAGTTAAATAATGTAGAACTTAGCCATACAGATTGCGAAAAGGACTTGGGGGTGATGGTAAGCAGCAACCTTAAACCAAGACAGCAATGCCTAAGCGTACGTAATGCCATTTGTGCATGGGGATCAACATCAATTACCCACCTAAAGCCAATAATAACCCAACAAAAAGCCGCAGTAAGAATTATCACACAATCCAACGCTAGACAGTACACCCCCCCACTCTTCAAAGACCTAAACCTACTCACTGTACAGAACATCCATACTTACTACTCTGCTATCTACATTTATAGAACCATTAATTCCAACTTTAACCCTGAGCTAAAACACTTTCTTGACAGTTGTGACAGGACCCATAGACATAATACCAGACATAAACATCTTTTTGACATTCCCCGTGTCCGACTAAATCTATACAAAAATTCAATGCGCATAAAAGGGCCTAAAATCTGGAACTCCCTGCCTGAAAACTCTAGAACTGCAGACACAACCTCCATTTTCAAAAGCACCGTTAAAAAACATCTTATCTCACTTACGCACCCAACCGGTAGCTAACCATACGAAAACTACTTTATCTTGCACATATCCACAGCAAAATACACTTATTGATATCTGTGATTCCCCTTAATTTGCACAGTTCTAACCAAAATTCTAATACAACTATTGCTTCATAATACTTAAGCTAGTCATAAGTTTGCCTAAGACACTCCAATATAGAAACTATATTATGCCAATATATCACCTTTATCATTAATATATAAACTAATTGCTAACTCTTATACTAATTGTTAAATTCTCAATGTTTAAATTCCAGTACCTAAATTTTGTAAACCTAACCTAACCTTACAATCTATATATTCATTGTGTAGCTATTGAGTAAGACCTATCATAAGACTGCCTGAAAAGCCTAGGCATACCTAGGCATATTATTGGCCATCTTGTAATATCAACTTTAATGTATAACTGTAAGTACCCCCCACCTTGTATTACATGAAATAAAGAATTTGAATTTGAATTTGAATTTGAATAAGGCAAATAGATTGTATGTAAATGAATGGTTCAGAGAACCGACGAGTTGATAAATTAGACACATATGTAACACTTGGGTATCTTTATTGAGGAAACGTTTTGCCACACAGTGGCTTCATCAGTCCATACAAAGGAGAATCGTGAAGATCAGGAGGAGTTTGAGGTAATCAGTCCCTCGGCCTTGAGTCGATGTAGTCAGTCCATCAATTTTGTAAAGAATTCAGCATATGTGCGAAGGAGAAGCTTATAAACCGTAGGCAGGAGAGGTGCAGCAGTCGTAGGTTGCGTCACATTTGTCCAATGTGGAAGTAGGTCGTGCCCAAGGGATAGACAAGCGAAGAATTCCCTGTATTAAGTAAAGTAAAAGTAAAGTAAAGTCAATTTTATTTCATTGCAATTTTACATAGATATTTGCAGTTACAATCATAAACTGAAGTGCAAGGAGAGCCACTGACATGCCATGGTGAAGTGCAAGGAGAGCCACTGACATGCCATGGTGAAGTGCAAGGAGAGCCACTGACATGCCATGGCATTAGAGAAATTGATTGAGATTTTTTTAGTTATATATTTGATTTCAAATTACAATATGATGATATTACATTGTTAAAATTACAATATGATGATATTACATTGTAACAAGTGTTTAGGAGAATGGTAATATAAAATTGAGATTATCTTAAGGAAAATAACATTGAGCATTTTTGAAAGTAATTTATAATATGAGTATTTAGTTTAGGGTGAGTAGGGGGTTACATAATAGTAACATATTAGTAAAAATTGAAATTATCTTATAGGAAAATAATATTGAGCATTTTTGAAAGTAGTTTACAGTATGAGTATTTAGTTTAGGGTGAGTAGGTGGTTTTTGAGAAGAGTCTTAAATTGATTTTCAGACAAGGTTATCTTAGTATTTACTGGTAATGAATTCCAGATTCTGGGGCCCTTTATGTGCATAGAATTTTTACATAGGTTGATATGGACTCGGGGTATATCAAAAAGTGATCTGTGTCTTGTGTTATGGTCATGGGTCCTATTAAAGTTGTTGAGGAGAATTTTGAGCGGAGGGTTGATATTAGAGTGTAGAGTTTTATGTATGTAGTAGGCACAAGAATAAGTGTGAATGTTCTTTACGGTGAGTAGTCTTAGGCTTTTGAATATTGGTGGAGTATGCTGTCTAGAGTGGGAATTTGTTATCATCCTGACTGCAGCTTTTTGCTGGGTTATGAGTGGTCTGAGGTGATTTAATGTTGTTGATCCTCATGCACAGATTCCATAGGTGAGATAAGGGTAGATACGTGAATGACATAGTGCAAGGAGAGCTGTTTGAGGCACATAATAGCGTATCTTTGATAATATGCCTACTGTCTTTTGAGATTTTCTTGGAAATTTGTTGTATGTGTGTTTGGAATTTAAGGCTACTCTCAAGGTGGATTCCTAGGAATTTTCGCTCTGTGAGTCTTGTGATGGGTGAACCATTGAGCGTTATGTTAAGAGGAACATTTGTGGCTTTGTTTCCAAACTGTATGAAGTTGGTCTTGTCAGTATTGAGAGTAAGCTTGTTAGTCGTCATCCATGTAGATATTTTCTGTAATTCGGCATTAACAGTGTTGGCCAGTATGACTGGATTTGGGTGAGAGAAGACATATGTTGTGTCATCTGCAAATAATATGGGTTTGAGTAGTTGTGGTGCATTCGGTAGGTCATTTATGTAAGTGAGGAATAGGAGTGGCCCCAGGACACTTCCATGAGGGACTCCGACTGTAATTTGTTGTGTGGAAGAGTTCGCAACACTTGGGTATCTATATTGAGGAAACGTTTCGCCACACAGTGGCTTCATCAGTCCATCGACTCAAGGCCGTGGGACTGATTACCTCAAACTCCTCCTGATCTTCACGATTCTCCTTTGTATGGACTGATGTAAATAAGGTCTTGAGGATATCTCTCCATGAGAGAACCCGCAATAATTGATTATTGATTCAAATTAAACAAGTTTAGATTTAGAAAGGATATAGGAAAGTATTGGTTTGGAAATAGGGTAGTTGATGAGTGGAACAGTCTGCCTAGTAGGGTTATTGAAGCTAAAACCTTGGGTAGTTTCAAATTTTGGTTGCATAAATACATGCAGTACTAGTCACAGCATTTTGCCAGGTGAGTGCCCCGGCATAATGCTGTGACGAAAATCAAAGAGCTACCATATAGTGGGGTCTTTTTTCGTCAGTGCATTATGCCGGGTAGCAGAAATTAGCATGACGTCACGTCCTGCCGCCACACTCCACAGCGACATCTCAGTGCTCACATATCTGCCATTGCCATAATGAGAGGAAGTGTTGCACTTTTGTCTCTCATCCGCCCCATCTTTTGTCCAGTGTTCCCTTTGGTTTTGGAGCTATACATATTTGATTATGGGTAAAAGGAAGCCTTTAACAGCTGAAACTATAGCTCAAATCAGAGGGCTTCACAAAGCTGGGCACCAGACGAAAGAAATAGTGGAGAATGTTGGTGTGTGTGAACGTTCATTGAGGAACTATGTGCAGCATTTCAAGGCTGGTGGCGGTGTCGAGTTACCATCTGCCAAATCTCGGCCTGGCCCCTTGAAGAAGACATCTTTTCATACCTTAACTGTGTTAAAGAAGCAGTTAGAGAGTACACCTAAGATAACTGCTAGAGAACTGAAATTAAAGAACCAACATCTTTTCTCAGAGGTGTCTGTAAGAACTGTTAACAGACGTGTGTCAGAACTGGGCTACAGTAGCCACTGCCAGGATAAGAAACCGATCCTCTCCAAGCCACAGAAGAAGCGTAGGCTGGATTATGCAAAGAAATATCTTCACTGGACTCCTCAACAGTGGTCTGAAGTACTTTGGAGTGATGAAGGAATCTTCACTGTCACCTGTAACCGTGGGGGACATGTGTACCGGCCCAGAGGTAGTGACCCGCTAGACCCACGCTACACCTGTGAGACCACCAAACACCCAGACTCGCTCATGGTTTGGGGGTGTTTCAGTGCTCAGAGTGTTGGTGAACTCATTGTGCTTCCGAAAAACCAGTATAATTACCTGGAGTTATTGAGTGACAATTTACCTGAGGCGCTTGACAAGTGTTGTGCTACGGTTTTTATGCAGGACGATGCACGGTGTCATATCGCCAACTCTGTAGTTCAGGGACTTAAGGACTGTGAAGTGAGGTTCCTTAACGACTGGCCAGGCAATTCCCAAGACCTTAAACCTATTGAGAACCTCTGGTCAATAGTGAAACGAAGTTTATTGGGCAAGGATATCAGTTCCATCCCGCGTGAGTCTTCCTACATGGCTGAGGGACGTGATTAAGCGTAAAGGACGCAGCACCAAGTATTAAAACCTCAGTAAGTGTGCAAATATATATATTATAATCTTTCACGGTATGTTTTTGAGTTTTGGTACGTGTGGGGGAGGGGCGGTATAATGCCGTGACTAGCACTGTACATAAGTGAGAGGGGTTGGATTTCAGAGGGACTTGCACATGAGTAAATATATTTATCAGATGTGATAAATGGTTATGAAAGCGGCAAGTTGAAGATTGAGACACTTATGCAACATATGGGAATCTTTATTAAGGAAACGTTTCGTTAGGGCAGCACTGAAAGTGGGTTAGGCAAATATTCTGCTAGTGGGTTGGATTTGTGAAGGACCTGCATAGTATGGGCCAACAGGCCTGGCGCAGTGTTTCTCCTTTCTTATGCTTGTTATTAGGGGATTTATTTTAATGTTCTCTAACATTTTTAAAAAATAACAAAATTTTGAAGGATACTGACAGATTGCATTTTTTTTCAGAATAACTCAAAATTACTGTATTTGCTAATGTAGTTTTAAAACTTGGACACTTGTATAACGTATCTATTATATTATGACTGCAGAATTAACTGGATAAGAAGCACAGGAACCAGGAATACCGAAAAGACATGCGTGGCTCCGTTGCCTCACGAGGACCAGTCGAAATCTCTGAAGCTTTATAAGATGCAAGGCGTCTTGGTAGTGTGGGCTTCAGGAGTGTGTGTTGCCACGCTCACCTTTCTTGTGGAGAAGATTATTACCAAGTACAAGACATGACTGTCTGTCATCCTGGGGGATACAAAATAAATACCGCTGGCAATCTGCAAGAATATACAATCCTTCTATGTGTTCTTAGTTGCACCATCCTTGTGGTTGTCTACATGGCTAACCTTTCTGATATTCTGCTAAGCTACCCGATCCTCTCTCGTGTTCTGCGGGCTTATCCCATTCTTTCAAGTTTTCGGTAATTTAGTACAGTCCTTACTGATGTTCTTCAATACTGGCACTAAACAAATGAACATTAATGAAAAAATCCAACAGCATTACTGCTATTGGAAAACATGGTTAAGGTTATAAGGATTTAAAGTTAATTGGGTTTTAAGGTTAACTGGGTTTTTAAGGCTCCATGGTATTCTGTTTACCACCAGGCAAGGTTAATTTAATTCCTAATAAAGGGTATATATCCTGTGTGAAAAATAAAATGAATAACATCTGCGAAAAACGCATAAATATATAAGCAATTCCATAAGCAGTAATGAAAATCAGTTCCAACATCAAAATTGTAACCGATTTGCTCTACAATTTAATTAGTTGTCAATGAAAAAGTCGCTTTATTTCTTAATATTTTTATTGCTAAAAAAACGCAAAAAATGCACAAAATAATTCATAAAACCTTCCTTTCAAACTGTTAATTTCTTTTTCATAATTGCTATACGATGATAATCAAAATATTGATGGTAAAAGAAAATGTTCTGTCATATTAAAAACTTAAAGTAATCCCTTTCCTGTGTCATCTAAGCATAAGACCATAGGACAAGAAAAACAGTTTTTGCAACAATAACAAAACAAGGAGATTTTGTATTGCTGAACAGATGAGATAAAGAGAACAGATAATTCTCATTACGTGATAGAACAAATAATGAAAATTCTTTTTCTTAACCAATCATAGAGCAATTAGAACAGGTTATTTTCCTAAGAACAAGAGCAAGTGGAACAGCTAATATTTCAAAGATAAAATTAATACAAGATTTTTGTGGTTAGGATTATAGAACAAGTTGAAGAATTAATTTTGCTAAGATGATAGAACAAGTTGAATCCTTTATTTTCCAACGATGATAAAGCAAACAGTTTTTTTAAAGATAATTGAACAAACACCGAGATAAGAAAAATTAACAGTTTTTCTCAGTTATGGGTTTGGACAAGTCGCTTGACTGGGTGGATAAGGAAGCAGTGTGGCAGATGTTGCCAATATGTGGAATAGGTCATGGGGTTTCTGAAAGAGGTAAAGAGTTTATTTTGAAGGTGAGTCTTATGTTTGGTTATGTAAAGGAATAACAAGAAGATCCTTGACTTTGCCCACGCGGTTTATCGAGTCACAGACAGATCTGTCTGACTATGCACTGTGGGCGAACGTTCATAGATCTACTGCTATTTATTTTTCCATTGTTCGTATTTTATACCATTTATTTCCATGTAGTAAGCAGATACATCTTGCAGTCTTCCCCCACTTAGTCTTAATTGCAACGAAACTCACTCTTTTTTTTTCCCCGCCGATGTCAGCTCTATGTTAATGAACATGAAATCCATTGTCTTAAGGAGAGTGAAGGCCTTACTTTTGCTATGGCTATCTCTTGGCTCTGCCTTCAGGGAAATCTCCCCAGTGTTCCTTATTCTAGAGTAGCTAGGAGACCTCCAGCCCTGGCTACCAGCTCTCCAGTGCCGTGTCTTCTTGGGTCATCCCCGTCTCTAATTCTTCTGTGGTTTACCCTTTGAAACCCCCACCTCCTTGCCTCTTCCTACCTCTACTACTTAATCTTCTTGCCCGCTAGTTAATCAGTCTGAGAGGCCTCGCACACTTGAACCTTCTTTGCCCTTATCACCTTCAAAGTTGAACCTGTCTCCTAAGCCCAAGTCTCTTTGCATTCCTCCGGTGCTTTCAATTCTCCAGTAGTTTTTCTTTTCGGCCTTGGTGCCTAGTTCTCACCCCCTTTCTAACTCTCACATGAAACGAAAGTGGAGGTTCACCCACCCCCTTGTGTGGTCCCCTCTTCTCCTGTTCCTTCCCAAACTTCTTCCCCAGTCATCTTCAAGCCTTCTTCCTCTCCTGTTCCACCGCAGGATTCTTCTGTCCTCACCAGTGCATCTCTCCAGGTTCATACTCCCCTCCCCTCTCAGACCTCTTTGGTTCCCTCCATAGTCACCCCAATCTCTACTTGCTCTGCCTCACCTGTCTCTGAAGTCATGGTATCAGCATCTTGTCTGCTGAGGCACTTGACGCTATTTGACATATTTCAGGAGATGAAACACTGATACACCGGTGCAGCTTCCTTCTGCCCTTCTTATTTTTCCCCATCCTCTATGAGACAATCTTTTCCTTCACAGCATTCCGATTCCTCCTTGCTTACACGCTTTCTGTTGCCTCCACACGTTGACTTCACTGACCTTACTATCAAGTAAATTTGATCGCTTCTCATTGTTGGCATACCTATCTTTGTGAATAATGACTTATTTACAATGAAATATTCGTGGCCTCAGGGGTAATCGGGGAGAGCTCCAGGTGTTGCTCTCCCGGTTTTCCCCAGTATGTGTCGGGTTACAAGAGCCTAAAGTATGTTCAACTGTTATCCGTCCCATTTTGGGCTATGTGCTGTTGCATTCTTCTTATCCCTTTCCTGATAAAACTTTTAATGAGAGTGTGCTTCTTGTGCGCCTTGGTAGACTGTTTCAACATGTCTTTGCTCGTTCTCTGCTGCATTATACTGCAGCCCGTGTTTATTTGCACAGGTAGTATACAGTTTATTCTCTATATCTCTCCTCTTCCAGACCATTCTGTATCTTGGATGTTGCATTCTTGATTTCTTATCTGCCGCCGCTCATCATCTTTTGGGAGGGTCCCACTGTGACTCTCGTGATCAGTTGGAGACTCTTCTCACTTCTCATCCTCTTCATGTTTTAAATACGGGTGCTCTCACCCATTTTGACTCTCGCACTCAGTCTCTCTCTTGCATTGATCTTTCTATCTGCTCCTCGTTAATTGCACTCGATTACGCTTGGTCTGTTTTCCCGGATTTGCATGACAGTGATCGCTTTCCTATTTTTCTTACTTCGGCTATGTATTCCCGTCCCCCCCCTCCCTTTTTTGTGGGGACCCTTCTTCGTCCTGTTGATGATCTGGTGCACCAGTTTTCGACCTTAGTTTTGACTGCAGCGTCACGTTCAATTCCTCAAACCTCAGGCAGGCCTTCTCAGATTTGGTGGTCTCCTGCATGTGCCCATGCAGTGCGTTTAAAACGTGCTGCCTGGGGCCGTTATCGATATAATCGGACCACAGACCTTCTTTTGGATTTTAAGTGAGCAAGGGCAGTCGCTCGCTGCATAATATTCAATGCTAAATTACCTCGACTTCCTCTATGTGTGCGGTTTGGAAGCTGTTATGGAAGTTGTGTGGCAAGTATGCTCCGGACCCAGTTCTCATTTTGTGGGTTGCTGGTGTTAGTGCTGCAGAACCTCTTGAAGTTGCTATGAAAATCGGAAACTATCTTGTCTGTGTCTCCCAAGGGCTTCACCTCTGTCCCTCGTTTCTCACTTTAAGTCCGCCAGTGAGCAATTGCCCATGGATTTCTCTTCTAATGGGATGGAGCCATATAATGTACCTTTTACTCTCTTAGAGCTAGAGTCCACGCTTTCTGCTTGCCGGTCATCGGCAGCTGGGCCTGATGATATTCATATCCGTATGCTACAGCATCTGCATTCTACAGCTCTTACAGTCCTTTTCCGTCTTTTCAATCTTGTTTGGACGTGAGGGGTTCTCCCTCAACAATGAAAATCTGCCATTGTCCTACTGTTTCGCAAACCAGGCACCTCAGGGCTTGATACCTCTCACTATCGTCCCATTGCTCTGACAGTGTAGTCTGCAAAGTGATGGAACGATTGGTGAATAGACATCTATGGTATTTGGAGACTCACGATAGTCTTTTTCCTCGCCAATATGGCTTTCACAAGGTCATCTCTACTTTGGACCCCTTGCTCCACTTAGATACGTATGTATGAAATTATTTTCCTAATAAACACTCTGTCCTAGTAGTCTTTTTTGATCTTGAGAAGGCATATGACACCACTTAGAGGTATAACATCTTAGCCCAGGCCCACTCCTTACGCCTCCGCTGGTAATCTACTGACTTTCCATGCTGCTTTCTTATCTGAAAGACATCGTGTCCGTGTTGGCGCCTCGCTTTCCTCAGAGTTTGCTCAGGCAGAGGGAATCCCACAAGGTTGTGTCCTTAGCTCTACCCTTTTTCCTCTTGGCTATAAATGACCTACCTTCCATTCTTCCATGGCATATTTGGTTGTCGCTTTATTTCATTACCTTCACTAGACGTCCTCTCGTCCCAAATATTCCACTTATTTGCACAGCTCACGTATCCCAGAATGTGATATGGTCAAGTTTCTTGGCCTTCTATTCGATCGCTCGGTTGACATGGAAACCTCACATTTCCTCTTTGAAGGCAGTTTGTCATGGTCAGCTGAACCTCCTTAAAATTCTTGCGCATCGTTCTTGTGGAGCAGATCGCTCCCCATGAACGATCAAGTCTTGTCAAAGCTGGATTATGACGACCAAGTCTATTCTGCGGCTTCTGTAACTCTTTTTAAGTTAGATCCCCTTCATCATCAGGGTCTACATATATGCCTTGGTGACTTTCGTTCATTCTCTGTTGAAAGCCTCTATGCTGAGGTGAATGTTCCTTCCTTAGCCGATCGTCGTGATGCTCATTGCCTTCGTTAATTGTTCGCTCTCATGACCTTCGGGTTCCTTCTACATAAAGGTTAATCTCAGACCTTAGTAGAAGCCCGTTATTTGATCAGCACCTCTGCTTATTCCGTCCGTTTCCTCTTTGTCTTCACCTTTGTCTTCTCTCCCGTTGTCTTCCTTGCATGTTCATGTAGCGTTAGCCTTTTCCCTTCCCAATTGGGAGGTTCCGACGGTTCGTGTCTGTTCTCCCCTAAGACAAACCTCTCCTGCCTACGGCTGCTTCTCGCTCTCTTTTTCTTGATCACTTCCGGTCATATGCTCATGCCATTGCTGTTCATACAGATGGTTCTAAATCTTCTGATGGTGTTGGGTTTGCGGCGGTGTTCCCTGACGATATTGTCCGAGGTGATTTGTTAGACTCAGCTAGTATTTTTACCCCCGAGTTGTATGCCATCCTCATAGAGCTTTTCTGTATTACATGTATGTCTCCTTCGCGTTTGTAATCATTTCGGATTCCCTCAACGTTCTACAGGCCATTAAATAATTTGATTCCCCTCATCCATTGGTCCTTCGTATTCAACTTTGGTTGCGCCGTCTGGCTAGCAAAAAACAAAGACGTCGTTTTCTGTTGGGTCCCTCTGGACACGTTGATGTGTGAGGTAATGCACAGGTGGATTATGTTGCACGGTCAGTGGTGCATGATCTTCCGGTTTCCTATAAAGGTATTTTGTTCAGGGATTATTTTACCGTCATCTCTACTCGTCTTCTCGGCCATTGGCAACAACGGTGGTCGGACATGCACCATAACAAACTGCAATCTATTAAACCACTTTTGGGTTTGTGGCCATCTTCTTACCACCGTTGCCGTACTGGGAAGACTGCGCTCTCCGTCTCTGCATCGACCATTCTCGCCTTACCCATGGATATCTCATGGAACGACACCCTATCCCTCTCTGTGAGGTTTGTTGGGTCCCTATTTTGGTTCTTCACTTGTGGATTGTCCGGTTTAGTGAGCTCACAGGATTTACCTCCACCGCGCCGCCGCCCTGCCACTCTTACCTTATCTTCCCTTCTTGCAGAGGGTCCTGCCTTTGACTTAAGATCACTTTTTAACTTTTTGTCAGCAACTGATTTACTATACGAACTTTGACACAGCCCTAACGTCCCTTCCAGCCCTTTTTCCCCAAACTGCAGATCACCTCTCCACCTAGCTGTTTATAGCCCCGGCATTATTTTCTGCCCTGCAGCGCTGCATGACCCTTGTCGGTTTAGCGTTTTATTTGATTATAATAATAATTCAGAAAAACTGGTTAACTGAATTTGCCTGTTTAAGGGAATAATTACAGTTGCTACCTGCTGAAAGGCTGGTGAGGATGAGAATAAAGAGACACAATACCATGACTGGAACAATACACAAATAACCCTCACATAGGGGAGAGAAACTAATGACGTTTCGGTCCGACCTGGTTCAAGTTGGACCGAAACGTCGTTACAAGCTTCTCTCTTCAATGTGCGGGTTATTTGTGTATTGGTGAGGCTATTGCAGTTCGGAGGGTTATTTGAACTGTGATGTTTGCGCACATCTATAAAACAGCTAATTAATGATTATGGATCACAAATGCGTTTCCTTATTTAGAGTCAGTCTACCTGGATGGTAGATGGATGGTAGATGGTTGGTAGATGGATGGTAGATGGTTTGCTGGGAAAATAGAGTAAGTAGATTATTTTTTCTGATATGAAGGGAAAAGTAGAAGTGTTATTTTTTGATAGAACAAGAATAATGTTGATAAGATGGTAGAACAAATAGAAAATTTTAATTTTCCAAAGATTTTATAGTGTCAGTAGAATAATTTAATTTGGTATAATGATAGAAAATATAAAAAGATGTATTTGGGCAAGACTGCAGAACAATGAGTTTATTTTTTTTTTATTTTATTAAAAGACATATAATAGTACATATACAATAAAAAATTTGCAAAAACTGTGCATCTCTATAACATCGATAACAACAAAATACAATGTAAAACTGCAACAGTTACCACTCCACTTGTGGTGTCCTCACTCCACTTGTGGTGTCCTCACTCCACTTGTGGTGTCCTCACTCCACTTGTGGTGTCCTCACTCCACTTGTGGTGTCCTCACTATTTCATGAAAACTTTAGTGTCTAATGTCTGTATATCATTAACACGAAAACCTGAACAACAATGATATAAAATAAAAACCATTATTACATGAATCAAAACAATATGATCATATGGCATCAATAATGCAAAAAAAAACTTACATAATATCCTAAATAGTATATCTATTAAACACCACGATACACGATGCCTCCCACTCAACACCTGGTAATATTACAATGACTCCTTAAAGAACACCCATAGTAACAAAAATACAATGTAAATGATTCTGTTATAATAAACCATGAAAACTTATCCTATACCCTACAACCATCCCCTAATGTGAACTCTAGATCCCCTAATGTGAACTCTAGATCCCCTAATGTCAACTCTAGATCCCATAATGTGAACTCTAGATCCCCTAATGTGAACTCTAGATCCCCTAATGTGAACTCTAGATCCCCTAATGTCAACTCTAGATCCCATAATGTGAACTCTAGATCCCATAATGTGAACTCTAGAGTGCCAAAGACTGTACAACACTAACATGAAAAACTAAACATTATAAAATAACACCGTATTTTACATGAATCAAAACAATGATATCGTAGGCTTCAATAAAGCCAAAAGAGCTAACATAATATCTATAATATATCTATTAAACATCACGATACATTATGCCTCCCACTCAACTCGTGATAATATTACAATTACTCCTCGAATAACATCCATAATAATAAAATGACAATGTAAATCACTCTATTACAATAAGCCGTGACAACGTAACCTATGCCCTACAATCATCCCCAAAAATAGAACCCGAGAATGCCAATGACTGTATAACAGTAACACAAAAACTAAACATTATAAAATAAGAACTGTACATTACAATAATACAAAATATCAGTTCATATGCTTCCATAAAGCCTAAGGCCCATACAAAATAATGCATTATCCGTACATAATTCCATATTATATTTAATATATCGTATCAATATAAAAAAAATTAAACCTTGAACTAGGGAATATAACCCCTTAACATCTGAAACTCTAAACAATATTGGTATAAAAGAAAACCGTATAGTATACTATTTCTCCAACACATTGAAGCACATATAATATGAATGAAGTACACCAAGTAAAAGGAACCAGCATTGATAGTTCTTATAATAAACAAGACATGAAAATTTGAAAAACATTATAAACACATCCGCTCAACACTTTAGAAAACCCCTGCTGTCGTACTCCATTTCCTTGAACATGTCCTTCGTCACGTCATATTGTAAGTAGAGTCCATCCAGATACACACTTTCATCCTCCTATACCTATGCTCCCCTTTCGCGTCAGATGTCTTTACCCCAGCTCTCAACAACAGAGTATATTTGTCTCCAGTCTTTCCCCCTCCCCCCCGGTATCCTACTACTAGGCTCCTAGAAACCACATGCAACACAAAATCTACCCCTCCCAACCTACTCCTTTCCTACAAAGAATCCAGTCTATTCCAGCTCTACTTCGGTTCACCGTAATAACTTTGCTACCGTTAATGATCTATATCCCTCAGAGAAACACGATGCCCATTTATTTTATTTTATTTTATTAACACATCGGCCGATACCCACCAAGGCAGGGTGGCCCGAAAAAGAAAAAGTTTCGTCATCATTCACTCCATCACTGTCTTGCCAGAGGGGTGCTTTACACTAGAGTTATAAAACTGCAACATTAACACCCCTCCTTCAGAGTGCAGACACTGTACTTCCCATCTCCAGGACTCAAGTTCGGCCTGCCGGTTTCCCTGAATCCCTTCATAAGTGTTACTTTGCTCACACTCCAACAGCACGTCAAGTATTAAAAACCATTTGTCTCCATTCACTCCTATCAAATACGCACACGCATCCAAGCCCCTCGCTCACAAAACCTCTTTTACCCCCTCCCTCCAACCTTTCCAAGGCCGACCCCTACCCCGCCTTCCCTCCACTACAGATTTATACACTCTCGAGGTCATTCTGTTCCGTTCCATTCTCTCTACATGTCCGAACCACCTCAACAACCCCTCCTCAGTCCTCTGGATAATAGTTTTGGTAATCCCGCACCTCCTCCTAATTTTCAAACTTCGAATTCTCTGCATTATATTCACACCACACATTGACCTCAGATATGACATCTCCACTGCCTCCAGCCTTCTCCTCGTTGCGACATTCATCACCCATGCTTCACACCCATATAAGAGTGTTGGTATAACTATACTCTCATACATTTCCCTCTTAACTTCCATGGACAAAGTTCTTTGTCTCCACAGACTCCGAAATGCACCACTCACCCTTTTCCCCTCATCAATTCTATGATTCACTTCATCCTTCATAGACCCATCTGCTGACATGTCTACTCCAAATATCTGAATACATTCACCTCCTCCATACTCTCTCCCTCCAATCTGATATCCAATCTTTCGTCACCTAATCTTTTTGTTATCCTCATCATCTTACTCTTTCCTATATTCACTTTCAATTTTCTTCTTTTACATACCTTACCAAATTCATCCACCAACCTCTGCAACTTCTCTTCAGAATCTCCCAAAGCACAGTGTCATCAGCAAAAAGCAACTGTGACAACTCCCACTTTGTATTTGATTCTTTGTCTTTTAACCCCACATCTCTCGCCAAGACCCTCGCATTCACTTCTCCTACAACCCCATCTATAAATATATTGAACAACCACGGTGACATCACACATCCCTGTCTAAGGCCTACTTTTACCGAGAAATAATCTCCCTCTTCCTAACACTCTAACCTGAGCCTCACTATCCTCATAAAAGCTCTTCACTGCTTTCAGTAACCTACCTCTATTCCATACACCTGCAACATCTGCCACATTGCCCCCTATCCACCCTATCATACGCCTTTTCCAAATCCATAAATGCCACAAAACCTCTTTACCCTTATCCAAATACTGTTCACCTATATGTTTTACTGCAAACACTTGGTCTACACACCCTACCTTTCCTAAAGCCACCTTGTTCATCTGCTATTCTGCTCTCTGTCTTACTCTTAATTTTTTCAATAATAACTCTACCATACTCTTTACCTGGTATACTCAACAGACTTATTCCCTATAATTGTTGCACTCTCTTTTTTCCCTTTGCCTTTATACAAAGGAACAATACACGCTTCTGCCAGTCCTAGGTACCTTACCCTCTTCCATACATGTATTAAATAATAGCACCAACCACTCAAAACTATATCTCCGCCTGCTTTTAACATTTCTACCTTTATCCCATCAATCCCAGCTGCCTTACCCCTTTCATTCTACCCACTGCCTCACGAACTTCCTCCACACTCACAACTGGCTCTTCCACACTCCTACAAGATGTTATTCTTCTTGCCCTATACACGAAATCACAGCTTCCTGTCTTCATCAACATTTAACAACTCCTCAAAATATTCCTCCATCTTCCCGATACTTATAACTCTCCATTTAATAACTCTCCTCCCTATTTTTAACTGTCAAATCCATTTGTTCCCTAGGCTTCCTCAACTTATTAATCTCACTCCAAAACTTTTTCTTATTTTCAACAAAATTTGTTGATAACATCTCACCCATTCTCTCATTTGCTATCTTTTACATTGCTTGACCACCTCTTAACTCTCTTTTTTTCTTCATATACTCTTCCTCCTTGCATCACTTCTACTTTGTAAAACCTCTCATATGCTAACTTTTTCTCCTTACTACTCTCTTTACATCATCATTCCACCAATCGCTCATCTTCCCTCCCGCACCCACTTTCCTGTAATCACAAACTTCTGCTGAACACTCTAACACTACATTCTTTAACCTACTCCATACATCTTCGACCCCATTGCCTACACTCTCACTAGCCTATCTATCCCCAATAGTTGTTTATATCTTACCCTAACTGCCTCCTCTTTTAGTTTATAAACCTTCACCTCTCTCTTACTGCTTCTATTTTCCTTGTATCCCATCTACCTTTTACTCCCACTTTAGCTACAACTAAAAAGTGATCTGATATATCTGTGGCCCTCTATAAACATGTACATCCTGAAGTCTACTCAACAGTCTTTTATCTACCAATACATAGTCCAACAAACTACTGTCATTACGCCCTACATCATATCTTGTATACTTATTTATCCTCTTTTTCTTAAAATATGTATTACCTATAACTAAACCCCTTTCTATACAAAGTTCAATCAAAGGGCTCCCATTTTCATTTACACCTGGCACCCCAAACTTACCTTCCACACCCTCTCTACATGTTTCTCCTACTTTAGCATTTAGGTCCCCTACTACAATTGCTCTCTCACTTGGTTCAAAGGTTACCTCCATATAATATCCTGTTCCTACACATCGACTGATACACAAGACCCGCTAATGCTCTTACCCTACAGGCCCCATCCTTCTCCCTCATTCCCCACCTTTCTTGGTACGCCCCCCACATCAAAACTTAAAGCCCTTAAGGGCGAAAAATTTCCACCCCCTCCCTCCCACCAATATGATCACCCTTGCAAACCACAGCCTCACCACCTCTAAAGATTCACAAAAGTAGACAGCATGATATGCTGTCTCCTCATCCCTACACCTCTGACATGCATCTGTACTTACCAGCCCCATTCTATATAATTCCAACCTTGAAGCCAATATACCCAATAAAAATCTGTATGCCACTTCCCTAACCTTAGGCATTATATGCATCTTCCTAAACTTCCCCCCAAATCTCCATCCAGCTATAAACCGGAAAATTCTCGTGCCCCTGCACCACCCCTCCCCTTTTCACTCCCCCTCCCCAACCTACCCACCTTTACCCTTTTAGGCTCCCTCACTGCCAACAATTGCCTTGCCATATCCTCACACACCTGCAGATCCCTCCCCTCCCACCACTTTCGTACATTCTTCATGACCTTCCCTACACGTCTTCCCCCCACCCTTTCCTTAAAAAGCACTGTTTCACATACACTGCTTTCACATGACTTTCTAAAGGAATAATACCCTGCCCTCCTCTCTGGACATTCATCATTACAACCTCCTTTCTAAGCCACAGCCTTCCATACCCCCAGACATACCTTAACACTTTCTTTTGTAAATCCCTGATATCTTCCATCCTCAAAGGATGTATGGCAGCAACATTCCACACCTTACTATATACAAGGGTGTTCACTACCACCACCCCCTGCATCAGTGTTACATCACCCACCCTCCAACCCCTCATTCTATCCAGAGACCTACCCACCACCTCCTCAGAGTTCACCTGCCTGGCCACTCCCACATCCGCCATATACACAATTCCACAAATTTTAATCCCATCCACAACATTCCATCCATACGCTTCTCCCCCCCCCACATGCCCACCTCCAATAACTTAGATTTGACACCATTTACCCTCATCCCCGTTGCTGCCCAAAAAATTTATATTATACATCCCACATTCACCAGCCCTTCATCCCCACCCACTAGGACAGTTGTATCATCTACATACCCAACTATGGCCACACCACAAGCCCCCCCTTCCCCTCTCTCCCACTCCTTCCTCTATTAACCTATAAAATGGATCCTGCATGCACATGAAAAGGATCTGAGACATGGAACACCCCTATCTCAGACCCCTTTCCATCACCACCTGTCTCCCCAACTTTCCATTCACCTGCACACAAACATTTGCAAAACTATACAAAGTCTCCACCCATTCAGCAATTTCCTCTCCATATCCCTGTCTCCTTAATATAATCCCCAACATTCTCCTATCCACACAATCATATGATTCCTTCCAATCAATTCCCAAACCCCTCCCCCTCTACCCTCAATAAAATCCCTGATTCTTCCATGTCCTACACTCATACTTCTACCAGGTATACCTAACTGCCCTGATGTATGACTTTGTCAATCACCAATTTCATCCTATTACCCAATATTTTTGCAAAGATTTTATAATCCCACACATGAGGGATAAGGCTCTATAATTTCCCAAGGTCCTCCCCCTTTTATTGGCACCAGAACAACTACCTCCATACCCTGCATCTCCCCCAACCTTCCCCCCTCTTTCATACAATTGAACAAAAGCACTAAACATTTTCTCAACGTCTGCCAGTGTACAACATAGAAATCATTTGGTATCCCATCTATACCTGGTGCCTTTCCTAAACTTAAACTAGCCACTGCCTCCCCCACCTCCTGCTCACTTATACTTCCACCTAACCCTCACACTCCTCTTTCCCTAAATGACACAAGATTCCTTCCCCAATAACCTCTCCCTCCCTACGTCCCCTCTTCTTTGCTAATTTCCTCTCAAACCAATGATCAGCATAATTGCTTATGCCATCCGTCGTTCCTAACACTTGTCCACATCCTATCCACCTACCCCTGTAACACCTCTACCCCAAGATCATTCTACACCTCTGCCTGTCTCTGAACCGTCGCAACATGCAACTGGATGGTTTATCGCCCCACAACGCCTCCTCAATACCTCCTCTATTTCTTATTGCATCAAAATGATCATTTTGAATGTCCTTTAACCTACCCCTCAACTCCTCTATTTCCCCATACTTACAACCCCTTCCTCCCTCATAACATTCCTGTAGCTGACCCTCCAAATACTTCTGAAGACCAAACTTCCACCCAGCCTCCTCCCTGCCTCTATTTCTGTAAAAATCCCTAATGCCCATCTTTGCACATTTTTCCCACCATTTTAAAAAATCCTTCTCTTGTTCCCCTGCCCCTCCTAACCATAAAGACCCCCACCATTCTGCAAACATTGTTCGCTCCCCCTCCCCCCCTCAGCAAATGTACATTCATCTTCCAAAAATTACTCTACCTGCGTACCATTCCCTCCCACACCACCTCCACTAAGACACCACGATGATCTGAAAAACCAATATCTAGCGTTCGAACCCTCCCCACTGTAACATCCTTCATAGCATACACACGATCTAATCTGGCAGCATATCCTCTCCTCACAAAGGTGTGCTCTACCCTCCAACCACCTTCCCTTACCACATCAACCACCCCCCACCTCCCTTAATAACATACGCAAGACCCCTAACTCACAACCCGCCCCTCTAGGTTCAACATCTTTTTTCCTAATAATACAATTCCAGTTGCCACCCAACAGCGTAATCATAGGCAACCCTCTCAAATGAAAAGTTAAAACTTCCCTCACAAACTCTTCCTTAACTCTACGATTACTGTCAGCAGGCATGTAAATTTCTATAAAACACACACTGTATTCCTCCCCAATCCCCATCCACCTGCACTACCCTCCCCCCTTCCTCCCAAGCTAACAAACGGAAGGAACTGGATTCTTTCACACCCACTGTTACCCCACCCTTGAACTTCCCCGAGCTACCTGCAAACATTTGATACCCCTTCAGTCTCAAATCCCTACCACACCTTAAGTTATACTCTTGTATGAAACACACATCTACATCATATCGTCTCAGTATAACTTCCATCCAACTTCGCTTTATTTCTGCCCTATGGCCATTTGCATTTATAGTTAAACACTGGAATACATCAACGGGGGCTTTCCTCTGTGCTTCTGTGTTCTACCCGCGGCTCTGGTGGTCTGGTGGCTAAAGCTCTCGCTTCACACGGCGAGGGTCTGGGTTCGATTCCCAGCCAGGGCAGAAACATTGGGCGTGTTTCTTTACACCTGTTGTCTATGTTCCCCATCAGTAAAATGGGTACCTGGGTGTTAGTCGACTGGTGTGAGTCGCATCCTGGGACACTGACCTAATCTGCCCGAAATGCTCAGCATAACAAGGGACTTTCTATATAGTAGTATGTCATTGATGTCAGCTAGGCCTGTATACCATGTACATGTACTTGTAGTAAATAAAGATATTATTATTATTATTTATCCCTGACACTCCTCACACCATGATCCCCTACCCTCCCCTGTACTCCCACTTTCCCCTTCCCTGTCACCTCCACCCATGCCTTCTTGCCAGGATGCTGGGCAGGTGTTAGAACATCATCATCTGACGTTTCTCCCACCCTCTTTCTAGATTCTGCCCCTACCTCCATCACATTCTTCTCCCCATCCCTATTCACAACAGCCTCCACCTCTTGCACCTGTAACCTGTCTGCCCCATCCTCTAACACACTAACAGCCTGAAGTAGCCTTTACTCCTCACCCTGCAATGTCCTGTCCGTTCCAGAGGTATTCACCTCCAAACCATCCAGAAACGTGCATATCATGTCTTGCACCGGTTTCGGCAATTCCTTTTGAAGATCTCTCACCACCATTCCATTAAACTCAGTTGCATTTCCCGACTCAACCATTGGTGGAGCACTCAGCTCTTCAGGGAGCGTCACACAACGCTCCCCCATGCTTGTACCACATCCACCCACATTACCCAGCTCAACCACATTCGCAGGTGTGAGCTCCTCAAAGGAGGGGGGGGGGATTGTATCACAGGTATCTTAGGAGCCATCATTCTTGGGGCCATGATGTTGGGACACCCGCCGCCATGTGATCATATGCCCTGCACACTCTACACATCTTATGCTGGCCCCATAAGCAACAAAACTTGCGTTCTAAATTCCTCCAGCATGACATAGGACGGTATGGGGCGTTTTAAGAACATTTTTAAAGTATATGATCCCTCAGGCTAACCGGCATATATTCTGTCAGTCCAACGCCCCAGTATATTTCTTTTTGTTATCAGCTCTGCTGCTGGCCTGGTCCTCTAGGGTAGACGCTAGGAATGTGAGCAAGATCCCTGTCTTCTGAACGTGTGGGATATTACAACTACTCTTTCAAAGTTTCCTGATTATTGGACTTAGAGGATATTAAGACCTCACCTTGCATATCTAAAGTGTGGTGCTATAACTAAGTGGTATCAGGAGATTCCAGAACATCCGAAGATTGCCACCACCCTGGATAACCTACATCATTTCTTCAAACTATCCTGGGTTGACAAATAACAAAAAAAAGGCACAATACCGTGACTGAAACAATACACAAACAACCCGCACATAGAAGAGAGGAGCTTACCACGACTTGGACCATTTACAAAAGTCACACTAACACAAAGAACGGATAGGAGGGGTTATATATAGGCCAGCAGACAGGGGCGGGAACAAGAAAGTGGTGGAGTAATAGTGGAAGTAGTAGTAGTGGAGTCAGTCATATTCTAGGAAAGAGGAGCACTGCAAGAAAGCTAGCGACCCACATAGGGTAAGTTTAAAGCTGATTGGGAATCTAATTCTTTGCTTCCTTTCCTTGATGTTCATGTCCACCGCTCAGTTACAGGTTTTGCCTTTTTCCGTGTACCACAAGCCTATGCACAGTGGCATGTACATTCACTACTTTTCTTATCATGCTTCATCTGTCAAGAAAAGTGTTCTTATCTCCCTCTTTCTCCATGCTCTCCGCATTTGTGATCCTCAGTTCCTTGAAGTAGAAATTTCCACTCTTCATAATTTATTTTCCCGTCTTGGCTACCCTTCCCTTTCATAGACTCTGCCTTCTCTCGTGCTAAACGGACTTTCTTCTCTCCTAAACTCTCTACTCCTGGGAACTCTCGTCTCTGCCTTCCCTACATTTCTGGTCTCTCTAATCTCAACAACTCTCTCCGTTCCTTAGACATCAAACTTACCTTTCCCCAGACTAACACTCTTCGCACTAATCTAGTTCATACCTCCCCTCCCTCAATAGATTCTCTTGGTGTCTACTCTATTTCTTGCTACTCCTGTCCTCTTCAGTACTTTGGAGAAACTGGCCGATCTCTTTCTGACAGACTTAGGGAACACAAAAATAGTGTTAGGCTTGCCGACACCAACAATGCTCTTTTCTGTCATGTCAGAGATCACAGTCATCCTATTGATTGGTCCAACTTTCACAGTCGCCGTCTGGTTGAATCCTCCCTTATACACAACTTTCCCTGTATGAATATATACATGTACTCTAATGTATACATGTCCTGACTATTATATCAAGGCGCTGAAACATTTTAAATTGCCTAAAAAAAGTTTTTCAAAAGAATTAATGTATGAAAGTTATATCTGCATGAGACATGACTTACTATGAATATTTAAAATTTTACACAAAATGTGGAATATTTTTCAAAGTTTGAGAATGATGATCTCGCATACCCATATATTTACATTTGAGATTATTCACCATTATTTGACTTGATATTCAACTATATAAATACTGTCGCATTGAGAATATCTTCAAAGAAATATTATATTCATTATTACAGATTATAGATTATTGATTCCCAGTACACATGATACAAGAGGACGGCGCAGCAAGAGGACGTCGGTGTTTTCATTCGGAGCACTAAGACACCAATGTTACTTTTTTAGGGTTATCCTGAGTGCTAGTTTGATTAGAGCCCCATCCCTTCAAGAGGGTAAGGCGGTGACTAGCTTGGTAGTTCCCCCTCTCCACCCCACCTCATCCTACCCCATCCTTACCCCACAATTCCCCAACATTTCCACTGGCCTAACCACGCGCGCACTACTTACACTGCTGCCCTACCTTTCCTGTCTTCTTTTTCGGCAACTTCACCTCTGGCGACTTAAAACAAAGCAAGGTGACCATCCAGTAGCCTGTGTGGTATTTTAAACTCCGGGTGATCATTGCCTTGGGTCCTGTCCCCCTCACTCCTCGAGGGTAGACTGTCTTAGGAGCTGACCTTCATAAGTCTTGTGTCTCAGCTGTACCTTACTGGGCATCATGCCGAAAGTAAGAGTAAGAATTCGTGTCACTGACAACCAGAAGGCTTTTGGCATGTACATCTCATTAATACCTATGTATCATGTCTACCCAACTATGTATCATTGTACCATGTCTAAATAAAGTATTATTATTATTATTATTATTATTATTATTATTATTATTATTATTATTATTATTATTATTATTATTATTATTATTATTATTATTATTATTATTATTATTATTTTTTTTTGTACCATTTCCATTGTTGCTCCAGTGGATGTATTACAAACTCACTCTGGTTCAGTAATTCTGCTCTCCTCTGAAGAGGAGCTGCTCCAGTTCCTCAAGAATGATGTTCTTGAAAAATTAAATAATTTATATCATCCCCATTCCACCTGACAGCTACCAGACACAGCGTACTGAATTTGTGGCAAAAATGAATAGTTTCGTGAGAGACTGTACTGCTGGACAACTTGTTCCTCTTTAAGGGGGGCTCCTTGCCGAGGTAAAGAGGCTATCGGTCTGAGAAATTGGACCTCTTGATCTTCTTCCTCAGACCGAACCTAATTATCCCCTAATCCCCCCTTCCCTATCCCATCTTCCCCATCCACCCTTTTTCCCTTTCCTCCTCCTCCTCCTCCTCATCCCTCCCTTATTCCCTTCCCATTTTTAACCTGTGGGATTCTCTCCACAGGCATTCTGGTTCCTAGGTAGTGGAAAGGGTACCATGGTCCATCCCATTCCGTTGAGGTTCTTGGCGGTGGTGTAGTTTGCCGTGGAATCTGGATCGCCTGGGGATGTCCCGATCCCTCTCCGGTCTCCCGAGGGGTGGCTTTTGGTGTCTTTCGGGCGACGGGTGTATCTCTGGAGGCCACCTTTCGGATTCCGGGGGTGGTGGCCGAAGGAGGTATGCTTTGTAGTGGGTGTCCGGCCGCCCTCTCTTTTGTCCGCCAAGGTGGCTCGGTGGATGTGAGGTTGGTATCCCGGATTGCTGGTTTACTGACATGAAGGGTAGGGTATGGCACGGGATCCATGCTGCATCTGCACTACTTGCGGAGTTGAGGTCCTCTTGGGCGTGGAGGAGGATTTACGCCCCTTTCATTCCTCCTAGGAGCTATTCATCCATGTTCCCCCTTTTTTTTCTTTCTTTTTTTTATTAAAACAAAAAGAAAGAAGTACCCTAACTATGGACAACCCAATCAATGAACCTACTACCCCTGGGCCCCTTCCTGATACCGCACCCTCTTCTGACCCGGCCTTGTTATCGGACCACTCTTTAGACACTTCCAATACCCCTGTACCTCTTGCTGGTGCCGGTTCGTCACCTGCTTCAAGTACCAGGGTTCTGACCGGCCCTTTTGATTCGTCTGACCTCCGCTCTTCTCTGACCTTACTTCCGGCTTCTCTCTCTACCGTGCGGCAATTTTCGGGTTGCTCGCTCATCCCACGTCTGACCAATTCTGGTCCCACATCTAAACGCCCAAGACCCTTACATGATGATACTTCGTTACTTCCTTCTCATGCATCTCAGAAATGACCAGCTCGTCACGCACTCCCCTTACACACTATATTTCACACTACGCAATGGACTAAGTTTTTTACTCTGAGAACGACTTCTACTACCTATATTTCCGATCATAGTATTGGTAAGGCACTCATGCGCCATGTGGGCAAAGACATCGCCTTTCACACTCTCAAAAGTGGCACACGCATCATTACGGTCCAGAATGCTGACCAAGATCATGATGTTTCTTCTCCTGTCACTATTGAAAAACATCATTCTCTCAACACTTGTTGTGGCACTGTTATTATACCCCATACGATTGTCCAACAGAATTTCCAAAACTGTGGTGATGACATTCTGGAGCAGCTTGAGCTCCAGGACCTTCCTATATTCAGAGTTGACACATTTGTCCTCCCTGCCCGCCGGCGAAGACGATATCCTTGCAATATTGCTTGCTTAACATTCGACTGCCATGACCTTCCGCCCTCAGTCTACATTCCAGGTCACCGTTTACAAGTTCAAAAGGTGATCCCTACACCGTAACAGAGTAGAAACTGCTGGCGTTTTGGTCATCCAGCGAAATATTGCAGGTCCATGGCTGAATGCCCAGTCTGTGGTACTGATGACCATGCCAGTCCTTCTTGTAGTCTACCTCCCTTTTGCCTTAACTGTCGTGAGGTGCATCCATCTTACTCTTGCCATTGACAGGTTTACCTAAATGAGTGGGAAATCCGTTGTCTCAAAGAGGCAGAAAGCTTCTCATATGCTATGGCTGTCTCTCATCTACGCCTTCAAGGGAGACTCCCCCGTATTTCCTATTCTTGCGTTGCTAAATGTCCCCCCACTTCTGGGGTCCCAACTCCCGCGGCTTCTACTCACTCGCACAGTTCTGTATCTACACACCCTCGTCCACCACCTCATCCTCACCACCCCTCTTCTTCTCAGAATTCTGGCAAAAAACCGCCATTGTTAAACTCTCCTCTCTCCCCTCCTTCCCTTCTCCATCCTGCACATTTTTCCTTCCCAGGTTCTATGCCTGGTTTCTCACCTCCAACTAGTTCTGTTACGAGTGTGGAGGTTCATCCTCCTCCTCGTTCGATACCTTCATCCCCTGTCCCCTCCCAAGTTTCTTCCTCTACTGTCCCTTCCCAGGTCGCTTCCACTCCTGTCTACTCCCAAACCCCTTCGACAGTTTCCTCTTCCATTTCCTCACCCCCTACTTTAGTACAGTCCATAGTCTCCCCGATTGTTGCTCATCCCCCTCCTCCCTCCATCTCTAATGTGGTCCCACATCCTGCATCTTTGGAAGTTATCGCAGAATATATTACGGAGACTGGAACGTTGATGGATGTGAGGGAAAAGTCCATAGATAGGAGTGATGAAAGTGTGAAGGTATGTAGAGTGATGGTTGAGTGGTAGTTTGCTGGTTAAGGTGGGGTGAGTGTCTCGCTGCTGCTATACCCCCCCCCCTTTTCACCCAGTGAGAGGTGTAATGCTGGGCTCCAGCCACCGGTTGAAATCACTTGACTGACCACGCTCGATCTTGCTGTAAGTACTTCACGGCTGCTCGTATCTTCATTATTTTATGTGTAAGAGCTTCATTCTTTAATTATTTTGGAGCTTCACTCATGTTTAAAAACATTCACTTCTGCTATGTCCTGCCTTGGTTTTTGGTAGAGTTAATTATTACAGTTTCGCCATTTCTTTTAAAGGCCTTATGCCTACTATGTAAATTAATGCTAGAGTGGTGAGTAATTATTGTGGTTTCATTCAGTCCTCTGTGTCCGCTCGGATCATCGGATTCAAGGTTGAGTGGGGGGCCGGTGTACTCACCAAGTGAGAAACAGAGCAACCACCACCATTTCTGCACTACCACCAGTAGTACCTCAGTACACACTAGAAACATCAGGCAACTGGACGTCACTAGGGGACAACTTTCAACTGAGTCTTTGACATCATCTGTGACATTGTAACAGTTTGGAAGACTGTTGGATTTGTGGAAAACATCGAGGCAACAACAACACCACCACGATGATTCATTGTTTCTGTGTCAAGATCCTCACAGCTGTAAATATTTAGCTTTGAATCATATATATATTTTTTGTTTTCATTTTTCATTTTTCTTAATATAGGATTATTATCATATTTACGTATTTATTATTTAAATTTCATTATTAAAATAGTGTTTATTTTTCTTGTTATTAGTCTTTTTCTATTATACTTTTCCTGAGAAGATTGGCGACAACCTTCACAATGGACAACGCTCCACCTCCGGTTCCTCCTCCTTTCTCTTCTCCATCTACACCCTTCCTTCCTTCACAGCGTCCCACTCCTTCTCTGCTTACAAGTCTTCTGCTGCCTCCACACATGGACTTTTCTAACCCTCCTAGTCCATAGATACCTCTACCTTCGACTTTTATCTTTCTCTTCATAAATCAAGGCTTATTTGCAGTGGAATATCTGAGGCCTCAAGGGCAATCAGGGTGAGCTTCAAGTGTTGCTCTCCCAGTTTTTCCCTGTTGGAGTCTGTTTACAAGAACCCAAATTACACTCCGCTGTTATCCGTCCCTTTTCAGGCAATGATTTATTATATTCATCGGAACCTTTAACGAAAGTGCTCTTCTTATACGCACTGGTATTCCATACTATCAGCTCTGTTCATTCTTCTCTACATTACACTGCAGCCCGTATCCCCTTGAATAAGTGGTATACACTGTTCTTTGTATCTCTCCCCTTCTCGGGCATTGTCTATCCCAGATGTTGCTTTTCTGGTTTCTTCCTTGCAACCACCCCTTCTGATACTTGGCGATTTTAATGCACACCATTTTCTCTGGGGGGTCGCACTGTGACTCCCGTGGCATTCAGCTAGAGGCATTTCTTGCTTCTCTAACCCCTCCATGTTTTAAATACGGGTACTCCCACCCATTTTGATCCTCGAACTCATTCTTTCTCTTGCATCGATCTCTCCATCTGCTCTTCCTCAAGCTGTCACCTGGTCGTCCTCCGGACTTACATGACAGCAATCATTTTCCAATCATCCTTATGTCCCTTTCGTATTCTCCACCTCCTCATAACCCATGCTGGCAATTTGACCGGGCGAATTGAGACCTTCACGCACATCTTACTGCTTTTCATGAGGCTCCTTCCTCGTCTTCCATTGATGAGGTTTTACATCTCTTCTCGTCCTCCGTCTTAACCACAGATTCACATTCTATCCCCCAAACCTCGGGCAAGTATTCTCAGAAGTGCGTGCCTTGGTGGTCTTCTGCTTGTGCTCGGGCAGTAAGTTTGAAATGCACTGCGTGGGGCGGGTACTGGTATAACAGAACCACAGAGAGACTCCTTGATTTTAAACAGAGGAGAGCAATTACTCGACGTGTCATACGTGATGCTAAACGCACTTGCTGGAGGGATTACGTTTCTACCGTCACTTCGGCTTCCTCGATGAGTGCAGTCTGGAAGAAAGTGCGGAAATTGAGTGGTAAATTCTCCCCCGACCCGGCTCCTATTCTTCAGGTTGCCAGTGTAGATATAGCGCACCCTCTTGCCATTGCCACTGAAATTGGTAATCATCTGGTCCGCATTTCTCAGGGACTCCATCTATGCCTCTCGTTCCTTTCTTCTAAGTCTGCCAGCGAGTTAAAGCCCTTAGATTTTTCTTCTCTCAGAGAAGAATCTTATAATGTGCATTTTACCCTTCAAGAACTGGAGGCAACATTCTCCGCTTGCCCAGCTGGGCCAGACGGCATACATATTCGTATGCTACAGCATTTACATCAGTCAGCTCTTGCAGTCCTCTTACGACTCTTTAATCTTATATGGTCGCAAGGAGTTCTTCCCCAGCTGTGGAAGTTTGCTATTGTTCTCCCTTTTCGAAAACCGGGTACTACGGGACATGTTACCTCCCACTACTGTCCCATCGCTCTTACCAGTGCAGTTTGCAAGGTGATGGAACGTCTAGTTAATAGACGGTTGATGTGGTATTTAGAGACGTACAGTAGTCTCTCCACTAGTCAATATTGCTTTTGTAAGGGCCGTTCTGCCATTGACCCCTTACTGCGCTTGAATACGTATATTCGTAATGCTTTTGCTAATAACCACTCGGTTATCGCCAACTTTTTTGACCTGGAGAAAGCTTATGACACAACTTGGAGGTGTAGATGAATGGTTCAGAGAACCGACTTGGAGGCATAATATCTTGGCCCAGGCCCTCTCCTTAGGTCTCCGAGGCAATCTACCATTTTTCCTTAAGGCCTTCTTAACTGAAAGACATTTCCGAGTCCGGGTTAGTAATGTGCTTTCCCCGGAGTTTGTCCAAGCAGAAGGTGTCCCCCAGAAATGTGTTCTGAGCACAACACTCTTTCTCTTTGCTATAAATCATCTTGCATCTGTTCTCCCATCCAATATTTGGTCATCGCTTAATGTTGATGACTTTACTATAGCTTGTGCGGGCGCTGACTGTCACCTCATTGCAGTTTCCCTCCAGCATGCCATCAACCGTGTTTCCGATTGGGCCACCACTCACGGGTTTAAATTTTCTAGTAGCAAAACTCATCAAATTACGTTTACTAGACGTTCAGTGGTCTCTGATCATCCATTGTACCTATACGGCTCACGTATCCCAGAAAGTGATACGGTCAGGTTTCTCGGCCTCCTGTTTGACCGTCGATTGTCCTGGAAACCTCACATTACCTCTCTGAAGGCAACTTGTCATAGCCGGCTGAACCTCCTTAAAACCCTAGCACATCTTTCATGGGGGCTGATCGTAGAACTCTCCTTCGTCTACATTCAGCCCTAATTTTATCGAAACTCGATTATGGTGACCAGATATATTCGGCAGCCTCCCCTGCTACTCTTTCCAGCCTTAATCCCATTCATCACCAGGGATAGCGTTTATGCATTGGTGCTTTTCGTTCTTCCCCGGTTGAGAGCCTCTATGTAGAAGCGAACATTCCATCCTTGTCCGATCGTCGTGATGCACATTGCATTCGCTGTTATGTTCACTCATGACCTCCGCATCCTTCCATGTATAGGATTGTCACAGATGTTAGTAGGCGCTCTTTATTTGTTCGTCGACCCTGTTTACTTCGTCTCTTTTCTCTTCGTCTACATTCGCTCTTGTCTTCCCTTCAGCTACCACCTTCATGTGGCATCTCCCTTTTCCCTACCCCTTGGGAAGTTCCTGCTGTCCGTGTCTGTTCTTTTCCTCTGCCTTGAGCGAAAGCCCAACTACCTACGGCAGCTTCTGGCTCTTTTTCTAGACCACTTTCACTCTAATTCCCATGCCATCGCAGTGTACACCGATGGTTCTAAGTCTTCTGACGGCGTCGGATTCGCAGCAGTGTTTCCGGACAGCGTCGTCGAGGGCATCTATTATCCTCGGCTAGCATATTTACGGCTGAATTGTATGCCATTCTTGTGGCGCTTATCCGTATTGCATCTATGCCTGTGTCACCATTTGTGGTCGTTTCAGACTCCTTAGTGCCTTACAGGTCAAGCTCACTCCACTAGTTCTTCGTATCCAACTTTGGTTACGCCTATCTCTAGCAAGCAGAAAGATATTGTTTTTGTTGGGTCCTGGTCATGTTGACGTACAGGGCAATGAACAGGCAGACACTGCTGCGCGGTCAGCAGTACATGACCTTCCAGTTTCATATAGAGGTGTTCCTTTCACGGACTATTTTGCGGTCATTGCTACCCACCTTCGCACCCGTTGGCAACAACGCTGGTCTGACCTGCTATAACAAACTTCATTCTATTAAACCAGTATAGGTTTCTGGTCTTCTTGTCACCAGTGTCGAGGTGGGAGACTACTCTCCTTTCTCGTACACTCGTCTATCAACGAGCACGCAGAATTTACCTCCAACGTCGTCTTCGCTCTGCTGCCCTTACTTTACCTTCCTTCTTGCTGATGGACCCTCCTTCAATCCTGACTCTCTCATTAACTTTTTGACAGCAACTGATTTACTACACAAACTCTGACGATTTGCCTTTAGCTCTCCCTCAGTCCTGCTACCTCAGTCTCTTATTACCTCTATCCCTGCACTATCCACTACCCGCTGTGCTCATAACCTCCTAATCATCCCTCTCCTCTTACTACCCATTATCCCTGCATCCTACCATGCCCCGCTGCGCTGTATGACCCTTGTGGTTTAGCGCTTCTTTTGATTATAATAATAATAATAAGAGCATCGAGCTAGCGATCGTTCAGGCATCGAGCAAATATTAAAATTAATCTTAGAGACACAGGAAGGAGCCAAAATCATGTCAAAATGGTATGAAATGCTTTGGAACCAGGTGTACACCAGACCAAATCTCCATGGAAAGGTTTGTCAGCGTCACTCGGTGTTTTAAGTGTTATGAGTTTGGTCATAACACAAATAAATGTAGCAGAAAAAAACGATTTGCAGTATCTGCTCTGGTGAGCATGTTTTCAGGGACTGTCTTAACAGAAACAACCTCAAGTGTGCCCTTTGTAAAGAGCAACATCATGTTGTCTCCCTAGCTGCCCTGTTAGGAAATCTACAATCCAGCAGATTCTGGATGGTAAAAAACAGGCAAACGCCAAGAAAACCACTCCCAAACCTCCAAAAATGACCAAGGACTCCTTCCCTAATCTACCTGGATCTGGTGGAACTCCTACTGTCACCTCTACCAAATATAATGTTTGGAATTCTTTCCCTCCTGCAGCGTCCCACCCTAACCCGAACCCAAATAATGCACCAAGCCCAAGGACCATCATCAAACCTTATGTCCCCCTGGTTCTCAGAGGTAGATGTTGTGAGACGTACACTGATGTTCATGTTGGCCAGGAGATAGCAGGTAGCAGTGTTAAGCTCTGCTCCTCTATTTTAAATGACTTGTTAGTAGCCAATGGAGCCAGGCTCTTAATCATCCCAAATAATGTGAACTCAGTAATGAACCAGTCCCTCAAGACAGGAAGTATGTGCCCTCTTCCACAACCACACATAATCAAACCTCATCACACAACCAAGGCCCAGCCGTAATGTAAGACCCAGTTGAAACAACTCAGACCAGTGAGTTAATAACTGCCACTGAACTTGCACTAGACACTGATGCACAATCTGCTGCTGTAGAAGCTGACCCAAAAGTACAATTAGTTTCCAATATTACCCCAAGTGGACTAGTACATTTCCACATGGAGCCTCCACTATCTCCTATAGTAAGTGCTGTGAATATGCCGACTGAGGCTGTGAATGACATGACATGCCACAATTGTCAGCTGATGAGTCTGACGCATCAGTTAATATCACCAGCAGTAGTGAGGAAGATCAAATATCCGGTACTCAGAAAACCACTCAGGACTACAATCCTCCCTTGATGAGTCGTGAAGGGAGAGCTTGCACACACCTTGCAGCTATAATCTCAGACACCAACTCTCTGTACACAGCAAAACCGCAAACTTCACGAAATAATGGGATTACAATTTTACAGATTAACATTCAATATTTCTTTAACAACCGCTATCTCCTTGAAGTCGAACTACAAAATCACAACCCTGATATCATCCTTCTGAATGACATGCGAGAACAGACCAACATATAAAGATAAGTAGTTACTCTACTGTCGAGAAATCGAGAGTGCCCTTTAGTGGAGTGGCCGTCCTAGTGAAACTAGGATATGCATTGTGTACCATCCACATTGACGAAGACACCATTATAGCAATAGAACTGACGACCTCATATGGTCAGTTAATAGTTGGTACTGGATATTTTCCCCAAGATATATATATATATATATATATATATATATATATATATATATATATATATATATATATATATATATATAATATATATATATATATATATATATATATATATATATATATATATATATATATATATATATATATATATATATATATATATATATATATATATATATATAATATATATATATATATATATATATATATATATATATATATTTAGCCTGTGTGACTAAGGACCTGCAGTGTTCCATTCTTGAGTTCTAGGTGGGATAGGTTGAAGAAGTTTCTTGGCATACAACATAGCTGAACCTATTGCCAAGAAACTTCTTCAACGCTATCCCACCTAGAACTCAAGAATGGAACACTGCAGGTCCTTAAGTCACACAGGTTTTAAACTATCACACTACTTTGAAGACTGTCACATGCAGCATTCTGCACCTGACCCAGCATTCTCCACCTGATTAAATCTTATAAATACTCATGTTACTCTTTTATCCAGGTAGATCTGTTTGTGACTCGATAAAGCCCACTGCGTGGGCGAAACGTTGTCAATAAAGGATCACATTATACTGCTTATGTGTTTATTTTTCCATTGTGTCGGTATTTTATACCATTTATTTCCATAGTCTTAACCAACAGAGATTGTGACCTATACCATTGCAGAGTCTCCCCTGGTGGACACATCGGATCAGACCACATCCCTCTTATAATAACACTACAGACATCGCCATTTAGAATACCCACTCCTCGGAAACCCAACCTAAAAGCTCTAGGATTTGACCCCTTCAGGGACTACCTACCTTAAGGTTTCGCTTGAGAACCAGCCTTCAACTGCAACTGACGAGGCAATCAGCTCCTTCCAAGAAAGAATCACAGAGGCCACTCATGCATGTTGACAATTAAATACATCAAAGATCTATCAGCAATATAAACCAACCATAGAAATTAGGGACTGCATGAAAAATTATTAAGCAGAGTATAGAAGGCACCATCAAACGAGACAACCCACAAGGGTGCAGAGGTTGAGAAGAGAATTAATTATCCTGATCACACAATACAAAAGTGAATTGTGGAAATATCTTGTTCTTCAAGCTAATCAATTCAAAAGTCAACCTGAAAAGTTCTGGGGCAAGATTCGCCAGCTTCTAGGGCCAATCACAAGGCTACCCATTACCTAATACACTCCTTCACCGACGATGATGATAAAGTTGATATCAAACTTGATGACCCACAAGACCAAGCCAGTCTGATGGGTGATAGTAGAAGATTTAGCAATAACTATTACCAGTGGGTCACAAATGGAGAAACGACAACCGATCTGGCTTCCAATCAATACCATTAATTGATACATCTACCCTTGAAGATGATCACCTCCTTACAAGACCAGTCACACTCAGAGAAATGAGTCAAGTCGTAGGCAGAATGAGTAATAAAGTCCCTGGCCTCTCAGGTATAACAGTGAAACAAGTAAAGTTTTTACCCCGAAATTGCAAAATGTCTCTGGTAAATATCTTTAATACCATCTTGGCCTCGGGGCACTTTCCCGTGGCACTTAAGACAGCAAAACCCAATAAAGACAAACATAATCCGGAGAACTATAGACCTATCTCCTTACTTGAATTCAGTGGTAAAGTTCTTGAGAAAATCATTTCCAACAGATTAAACTACTACATAGAGTACAATCACCTCTTCACTGAAAAACAGTTTGGTTTCAGGACCCACAGAGGAACCCAACACGCTATCAATATCATCTTCGATGCTGTGGACACCCTGAGGAAACAGGGCAACCTTGCCCTAATTGCAACCAGGGATGTACACAAAGCTTTTGACAGCCTATGGCACGACGGCCTCATATTTAAACTTGTGCAAGAGTGGTATACAATACCGACAGGATGAAAATTAAGACACATGTGCAACATCTGGGTATCTTTATAGTAAACGTTTCGCCAACCAGTGGCTTTATCAATACAAAATTCTAGGATATAATATGGAGAGAGTAGAACTATATACAAAAGATGAGGTAATCAGTCCCTCGGCCTAGGAGTAGGTGTGTTCAGCACCGCTGGTGTAGAGAATCTGAAGTCCAGGCACGAATGCCTGACCTTAAATAGGCGTCAGCTGATACCCGTCCCTCTCAGCTGACGCCTATTTAAGGTCAGGCATTCTTGCCTGGTGTGTTCAGCACCAGCGGTGCTGAACACACCTACTCCTAGGCCGAGGATTGATTACCTCATCTTTTGTATATAGTTCTACTCTCTCCATATTATGTCCTAGAATTTTGTATTGATAAAGCCACTGGTTGTCGAAACGTTTACTATAAAGATACCCAGATGTTGCACATGTGTCTTAATTTTCATATTTAAACTTGCCGACCTTCCGGACCACAACTGGACTTTTCTCAGATTCATATACAACTTCTTATTAGAAGGAAGCATCATCCCTACCTTTAATGCCAAGTCTTCAGAGCCTTTCACAACGACAGCTGGAGTGCCACAAGGCTCGTGCCTTAACCCGATACTCTTCAACATATATGTAAACGATCTCCCTCAACCCGTGTTCAACGATACTATCATCACCAAATTTGCTGATGTTATCCATGTAGTGTCATCCACCCCCATAACGGGAAAAGATAAGCATGTGAGGGTAATAGAAACAATTAATACAGAACTACTGGAAAGTGGAAGTAGAAATGGAGAATCACGACCAACCCAAAGTCCTCATCAGCATCATCGGATGTTTTGCAACAACTATGGAAGACAAAGGGGGATATCTCCATCAGAGGTACACCTACTGCCATTAGAAACCCGAACAAGATCCTCGAATACAAGATAGACTGATTACTCCACTCCATATTTCACATCTCTAAAACGGTGACCTTAGCCAAAGTCCGCCTCAACAAACTATACAGGTTTAATCAAGCTCCTTCCCTCATCAAGAAACACCTGTACAAGATGATGATAAGACCTATGCTTGAATATCCTTGTGTACCCATGTCATTAACAACGAACACCAACATGCTACAGCTACAAAGAGTCCAGAATAGAGCACTCCGCTTCATCATAGGCACCAGGAGGAGAGAGAATCAGGATAGAAGATCTACACATTCAACAAAATAGATGCAATAAATGTAAGGCTTAATAAACTAAAGAAGAGCCAACTATACGACATGCAAGAACTCTATATACCAGACAGAGAAAATCTTCTCCAACCAGTAAATACCAGCGACTACAACAACACACCTCCCCACAGAACCCAAAGAATGACCCTCCAACACAATGCGACGATTCATCCACAAGGATAATTTCCAGAGACCAATGACCCTGAGTGACCTCCCAGAAGATATAGATGAATGGGTAACACCGGAACACTTTTATGTCCAATAAGGTTAAAACCATCCCAGTTTATGGAGACTTCGCTTTTAACTTATTAACTCTTACATCTAACCATGTAACATCTGCAAACCTACTATGTTCATGTGGCATCTCCCTTTCCCCTACCCCCTTGGGAAGTTCCTGCTGTCCGTGTCTGTTCTTTTCCTCTGCAGCTGAGCCAACCACTATCTCCAGGAAGCAATCGACTTACATCAAACGCCTTGCTATCTTCATTTCCAGCCTGCGCCCTGCAATATCTATCCCCCTCCCCCCCCAAAAAAAAAGGCAATTGCAAAAAGTATACCCCCTGCCAACTAAGCATCATGAAGTTATACATCTGTTATTACTGAGAGAAACTGATGGGTAGAATGTTATACCCCATTCAATGAATTTGAATTCATTAATAACACTACACACACACACACTTGTATTAAAATGCACCAAAGTGGTTAGGCCACTTACCTTTATTATCCCACCTCCCCTCCCACAACCCACCATTTTTTCATATTTCCATCCTTGCCCATCCTTCTTCCTTCCCCATCTTACCGAAGCTCTGATCATAATTCGCATTCGCCCTTCGCATGTACACAGATAGAAGGAAATAAAGATAGATTCAATCGACTGTACATAGTGTATTTACATGGAGTTATGGAGTCATTAAATGTATATTATTGAAAGTAAATGGCATTATAAAAAAAATGTCCCTAACTAACTAATCTTCGAATATTCATTGATGGATGACTCTAGTCCCCACGAGTCTTGATACTGACGGTTGACTAGTCCCCACGAGTCTTGGTACTGACGGATGACTAGTCCCCATGAGTCTTGGTACTGACGGATGACTAGTCCCCATGAGTTGGTAGTGACGGATGCCTCTAGTCTCCATGGATCTTAGTACTGACGGATGACTAGTCCCCATGAGTCTTGGTACTGACGGATGACTAGTCCCCATGAGCTGGTAGTGACGGATGCCTTTAGTCCCCATGAGTTGGTAGTGACGGATGCCTCTAGTCCCCATGAGTTGGTAGTGACGGATGCCACTAGTCCCCATGAGTCTTGGTACTGACGGATGACTAGTCCCCATGAGTCTTGGAACTGACGGATGACTAGTCCCCATGAGTCTTGGTACTGATGGATGACTCTAGTCCCCATGAGCTGGTAGTGACGGATGTCTCTAGTCCCCATGAGTTGGTAGTGACGGATGCCTCTAGTCCCCATGAGTCTTGGTACTGACGGATGACTAGTCCCCATGAGTCTTGGTACTGACGGATGAGTAGTCCCCATGAGTCTTGGTACTGACGGATGACTAGTCCTCACGAGTCTTGATACTGACGGATGAGTAGTCCTCATGAGTCTAGGTACTGACGGATGACTAGTCCCCATGAGTCTTGGTACTGATTTATGACTAGTCCCCATGAGTCTTGGTACTGATTTATGACTAGTCCCCATGAGTCTTGGTACTGATGGATAACTAGTCCCCATGAGTCTTGGTAATGACGGATGACTAGTTCCCATGAGTCTTAGTACTGATGGATGACTCTAGTCCCCATGAGTTGGTAGTGACGGATGCCTCTAGTCCCCATGATGTCAGTAATATGTACTGAAGCATGATGTTATACTTGTGTAGTGTATTATAAGTAATTCTAGCTATTTATATTTAAGATCCCTAGCATAGCTACGTGTGACGTCATCTCTGACGTCACGCGTCGCGCATGTAGGACGCTTCCCCAAGAGCCCACCCTCAGTGATCCTCGAGGTAGGCCTAGGCGATACAGGTGGCTGGGGATATCTCTCCTCGCTTACTCAATATACCAGTTACCGTCCATCCGTGAGTTTCCTTGACTACCTTTTATCTCCAAGAACCCCACATGATAATGAGTCTTGGTACTGACGGATGACTAGTCCCCATGAGTTTTGGTACTGACGAAGGACTGGTCCCCATGAGTCTTGGTACTGACGGATGAATAGTCCCCATGAGTCTTGGTACTGACGGATGACTAGTCCCCATGAGTTGGTAGTGATGGATGCCTCTAGTCCCCATGAGTCTTGGTACTGACGGGTGACTCTAGCCACCATGAGTCTTGGTATTGATGGATAACTAATAACAACAACAATAATAATAATCTTTATTTCTACAAGTGCATGCAAAGGTATACAGGCCTAGCTGACATCAATGACATACTACTATATTGAAAGCCGCTTTTTATGCAGAGCATTTCTGGCAAATTTTGTTAATTTTGTCCCAGAATGCGACCCACACCAGTCGACTAACACCCAGGTACCTATTTTACTGATAGGTGAACATGGACAGCAGGTGTTTTAAGGAAACACATCCTAATCTTTTCAACTGTACCGGGAATCGACCCCGGACCTCATTGTGTGAGCCGAGTGCGCTAGCGATCAAGCTATGGGATACCTATAGACCTTTGATCTATTATGAGTGTGAAGGAATTATTTATACTGTCATCATTCGCTGCCCAGCTTTGGCCGAGGCAGGTACCTTGGTTCTGGCCCTCTAGCGGCGATTTTGGCAAGTTATATTTTCACTGCAAGATGGCGGCTTCATATCGCAGGCGCATCAACACGGTCTGTGTCGAACTGGTGAAAGGGACGATTTACCCTACAAACGCAGCAGTGGTGTTACCAGCAATAATTTGCGATGCTTACGGAATTGACAACAACGATATTTATGGCATAGCGTTGAATGGAAGTGTACAGATCTTTGTCAAGCTGAATACTGCTGCTGTATAAGAGCGGCTTGTTGACAAATATGAGAACGTCTGCCTGCCCATCAATTCATCGTTGGAGGTGAAGCTTTGGGATGTATCTCGCCAATATACTTGGGTGAAGATTAGGAATCTGCCATTTGAGGCTACTGAACAAGATGTCAGAGATGCCTTTAAGGAGTATGGTCTCATACACTATGCTTCAATGGGACGATGGGCTGATGGTTTGTATGAAGGAATGCCTGAGGGTTCCTTTAACTTGAAGATGACAATTCGACGGGCCATACCATCGAATGTGGTATTGGCGGATTTAGGTCGCAGGTGTACGTGACCTATGTGGGGCAACGGAGGACCTGTCACCTCTGTGGCTCTTTGGAGCATTTAGCTGCTGACTGTGAGAGGTGGCAGGGAAGGCGCCATGAGACGGGTGTCATCACCTCTGAAGAGGATACTGCTGCCAGGGTGGACGGTGAGGTCGTGGCTCCAGCTGGGAAGTGGAGCGACATTGTGCAGGGGACTGCGGAGGTGTGCGAGACCCTTCCAGTGGTGTCACAGGTTGCGGAGGCATGCGTGGCAAGTGATGTGCCTGTGGAGTTGGACTTGGGCATAGGGGCTGTGTTGCCCGAGGTCCTGAGGGATGTGTTTGACAGTCCTCAGGGGAAGGACGATGAGGGCGCCCTTAAGATGGAAGAAGAGCTGTTGTGTGAGTTGGGAGGGCAGGTGGGTGACAGCCCTGAAGGTAATGTTTTGAGTATAGGGGAAGTGCGTGTTTCATTGCATAGGACTGAATGTGGGATGGATATGGATGCTAGCAGTGATTCGCGAAAGAGGTCCATGGGAGTGGAGGATGATGATGTCCTGACCCCTGCTCAGAGAATGGGAAAGAAGGTTTGGGTTAATGCTTCACAGAAGGCGTCTAAAGGGTTGACGGGGATGGGAGGGACTAATGACGTGCAAGCCTCTGCCAAGGGAGTTGGCGCCAGTAAGAGTTTGGGGCATAGGACAGCGAAGACAAAAGGAAAGCCACCTCACATCTATTTAAGTGTCTCACGATGAACGTTAATGGACTGAGAGCTGAAGTGAAGGGGCATGGGTTACAGTTACTCTGAGACAGTTCGTGATTGATGTGGGATTTCTTCAAGAACATAACTATAAGTATGGAAGGGATCTTTTGATGTCTGGATATAGTGTGTATGCGGGTAGTTATGGGGGACTCAAGGGTGGGGTTGTGATAGTTATTAAAGATAACAGTCCCTTTCAGTTGATGGCTTGGGAGGAGGGGAGGGTAGTAAGGGTAGATGGTGTGTGGGGGGGTGTGGGTGACATTCATAGGGGTTTACTTGCCGGCTGTTGGCAGCAGGAGGGTGAAGGAAGAGTTCGTTCAAGATCAATTGGTTCACTTTTTGGGCGGTATGGCTAAAGTGGTGGATATTGAATAGCATTATTAGGAAGAAGGATGTGGAACCGCGCGGGGCGAGTTGGGAATTAAGTGTGTTGCTGGATGTCCTGGGGAGTGCAGGGGTGGTTGATGTGGTGGGGGATGGGTGGTGGAACATATCTTCGTGAGGAGGGGGTATGCTGCACGTTTAGATAGGATCTATGTGTCAAAGGTGGTCTCAGTATGGGTGGTTCGTAGTGTGGATGTGGGCTTTTCTGATCACAGGGGTGTGTTGGCGGAGGTAGGATGGGGGGGATGGTTAAGTGGTACCCGGGTAGCTGGAAACTTAATGTGCATCTTTTGGAAGGGGAGGAGGGTCGAGGATTATTTGAGGAATTGTGGGGGCGTCTGTGGGCCAAGGGGAAATTGGAGGAGGATGTGATAACGTGGTGGGAGCAGATTGCTAAGCCGGCTGTAAGGGACTATTATAAGAAGAGAGGCAGGGAGGAGGCGCAGTGGAGATACGGGTTGCAGAAGTATTTGGAGGGACAATTGGGACTTTGTAGTGAGGGTAGGTCAGGAAGGCAGATTGTGGAGATGGCGGAGATAAAGACAGGTTATGGGAGTTGCAAAACGAGCGCTTTGATGCAATACGCTTGAAAGGGGGCCTTGAAGAGGCCTTATGGGGCGATAGGCCGTCGGCTTGTGTTTTGCGTGCTTTTGTAAAAGAAGGGATGGTACGATGGTGATGCGGATGGTGGTGGAGGAGGGGGTGGAGGGTTATATGGAAGGGCAGGTTATGGGGTCGACAGAGGCCATAAGTTTATATTTGGGACGATGGTATGAACGTTACTTGCGGGAGGGAGTGGATAAGGAACGAGAGAAAGATATAGTGGAGGAGGGAGTCGAGCGGGTGCTGGATGATGAGAATAGAGAGGATATGGGAGGGCAGATTAGTGAGGAGGAGGTATGGATGGCGGTGAATAGTTTGAGCAAAAGGAAGTCGCCGGGGATGGATGGAATCCCAAATGATTTTTACGTAGTTCATTGGGGTGTCATGAATGAGTGTTTGGTAAAGCTGGGGTTATGGGGTTGTCTCAGCATACTGGGGTGGTTGTCTTGGTTAAAAAAGGGGGTGGAGGGGATACCATTAGGAATTATAGGGTCTGTCGTTAATGTGCGCCGATTATAAGATTTTTGTGAAAGTGTTGGGTAACAGGATTAAACGCGTGATTGGGAGGGTGGTCGTGAGGGGGCAATATGGTATTCCGGGGCATAGCATGCAAAGGGGACATGAAAGGATTAGAGATTTTATTGACAATGATGTGGGGAGGGATTTTAGCGATAGACTGGCAGGCAGCATATGATTGTGTGAATAGGGGTATGTTGTGGAGGATTATGAGGAAGCAGGGTTTTGGGGAAGAGATAGTGGGATGGGCAGAGACTTTGTATAAGGATGCAAGGGTGAGGGTGCAAATAAATGGGTTGGTGGGTGGGGATGTAAATATGGGGAAAGGTTTGCATCAAGGATGTCCCTTGTCGCAAATGCTTTTTGCGTGTATGCAAAATCCATTGTATAAATTGGTTACAGTAGGGGTAGGAGGGGGTTTGGGGAGAGCAGCAGGTATCCTCGGGTATGTGGATGATACCACTGTGATGGTGAGGGACGAGGAGGGCTTAAGGAATGTGGGCACAATCCTTGGGGTTTTCGGTAAAGCTACTGGAATGTGTGTCAATAGGGCTAAGTCTCACTTATTGGAGGTGGGGTCGTGGGTGGGGGGTTTTATGGGGCTGAGGTATGGATGGGCAATTGTGGATAGGATGAAGATTTGTGGTATTGTTTTTATGAATGATTTGGGTGAAGCTAGGAGGGTTAATATGGGAGGTTTGGTGGAAAAGGCAGTACTGAGGATGTGGGTGGAGACCCGGTGGTTTAACTATTTTGCAGCGTGTAATTGCGGTGAATGCTTTAATTTATAGTAAGATTTGGCATGTGGCTGGGCTTTTCCCGATGTTGAAAGGGGATATGGTGGAGTTGCTCAAAAAGGTATTACGGTATGTATGGGGGTACGGTAAGCATTGGCTGAGGAAGGAGGTTGTCATGAAGAGGGTGGGGTTGGGGGGATTTGGGCTGATTGATTTAGAGGTGCGTGTTATGGGGCTGTATGTGAAGACATGTTTTATGCGTAAGGGTGGGGACATGGGGAGGAGGGTGGCGGGGGTCATGGGGGAGCTGGCGAGGTGGTGGAGAGGGAAAGAATTGGCGAGGTGTGGCGATATGTTGCGTAAGCTACGGGGAGTGGAGAATCCTGGGAGGATTACGGCTAGTGCATTAGGGAGAGCTGGGGGAGGGGAGGAGATGGTTGAGGGGAAAGCAGTGTTTCCTGTGTATAACTGGAAAGGGATATGGAGTGAACTACGGGGATTGTGGTTAAGGGCAAGGGAGAGGGAGGTAATGTATAGATTTTTGCACGTGGTGCTAGCTTCAATGGCTGTGTTGCATAGGATGGGGTTGGTGGGGGATGCATATTGTGTGAGGTGGTGAGGAGGACACTGCATATCATGGGATATATTTTTGTGGGCATTTAGAGATGGTTAGGATTTGGTTAGGGGAGGTGTTACGTTTGATGGGGGTGGGAGGGATTAATGCTTTGCGGTTCTTGAGTTTGGATGTTGGGGGAGTGGGGCGGGAGGTGCGGCAGGCACTTTTGTATTTGGCAGTGGATTTTGTGTGTTTCGTGAGCTCTGAGGAGCAACCTGGGGAAGTACATATGAGGGCTATAGCAGCGACCATGTATAGGACGAAATGCAAAAATCGGGGGTTGTATGGAGAAGCATGGGACAGGTGGTTTCCTGTTGAATACAGAGATATTACGGTTGATGGGTTGTTGGGGAGGGGAATTGGTTGAGGGGGACTGATCTTTGTAGGATTGCGTGAAAGGATATGTGAGAAGGTTTGTTTGGTGTGATGGATGCAAAGGGGGCTTTAGACGGGCAGGTTGGGGGGGGGGCATTATGATGGTGGACATAATGGTAAACGTTTTATGTTTACCACAGAAGACCTAATGGGGGGTATTGTGGTGAATGTGAAGTACTGATGATGGGGAGGAGGTAGGTGGGGGGGGGGTTCCATAGAGGTGACTTTCCTTAGACGTAGGTGGAAGGGTAGGTTTCTGTTGTGCACTTCTCGGGTGGTATGATAGGATACAATTATGGATAAGTTATCATGTGACAGTATATTTAAGATTTTTTGATGTATGTATACAATGGCGCATACATGTATGTTGCGAGATGTCATGGAGTTATGTCTACTGCCTTTTTGTGTAAGCTTTTGCAGTATGTGTGTCGGGTAGGGCATAGGTTTTAGTGTGTATCAACTTATTGCTTGGAAAACGCTTGGATGCTTCCTTATATGATGACCTATGCAGACAGTATGTTTTCTTTTCACATTACATATATAAGGGATAAAAATTCAGAGGTGTATGCGAATATTACAATGTTGTTGTTATATATATTACACCTGTTCCTGTGTAGTGTATTTGCTTAAGCCTCGTTTGTGGAGCTACGGAAGAGAGTTTTGAATGTATCATTAAAATGTGTACTTTCATGTTGTCTGTATGTTCATGACATCTATGTGTCCTATGTATAGGTATATGCACCATTATTCATTGTATGCACGTTTGGCGTTGCTGTACATAGATGTGGTATGTACAATGTGTATGTCTACTAATATAATATAGAAGGATAATGTTAATGGGGTGTGGTGGGTAATTGCTGCCTTATATGTTTTGTGATGGTAGTGATAGATTGCGGTAGGGAAGTAAGTAAATTGTGTACAATACAGTTCTTGATAGAGTAATATGCAAGGATCAGTTTATATGCTTGGGGTGGGGTGCAGGTATGTGATCATTGTGCATTAATTATCTTTTGTTACATTGGTATATTGATGTTTTATATATATTTTTGTATGTACAAGGCACAAATACTGGCCTTTTTAAATAACATATATCAAATAAGGCTAACATCGAGGAGGGGGAGGGGGTACGTAGTCGATGGTGTGCAGATGGTGGAAAAGCCTCAGGATATAGACAATAAAAGGCGTTTTGGTCTGTTTCTTTTTGTAATGAAGCTTAGGGTACAGTAATATATTGGGGATGTATACAAGATTGTGACCTTAATGGTGGTTCTAGCATGGTCTCCTATGGGATGGTATGAATTTTATTGTTAAGTTTATGGGTTATTTCGGTGTGTATTTAATTTTGTAAAGCAGTACGTCTTATGAATGGGTTGGTTCATAATTGTATAACAATTTATATGTATCATGTACGCTTATTCTAAATAAAATATAAAAAAAAACTGTCATCAGTGACACAAACCAAAATGCACTCAGGAATAAAATACTCATGTATGATATGGAATGTTTACAACGAGCGTCTTACAGTAAGCCGTCTTCAGAAATTATGTTTACTCTTTTGTAGAACATAGATTTATTTTTACAAGTAACTTTGGCTGTGAAAACAACACAATCGCACATTATCTGTCCACCTGTATCCGATGTACAAAATGTTTTATCAGTTTAGTTACGTGGCCACGTTATCCTTATAACTTTGAATGTGATGAAAATATTTATACTATTATAAGTAATATAAAACTGTATGTACTCAGCCATTAGATACTCGTATTCTTATGCAAAAATAACCACAGTGAAAAAAAAATAGTGAAATTCCAAATGCTTTCGTGATTTCTCACATTATCAAGGAATAGTAAAAATAATAGGAGGTCATATGTGAGGTGATATCTCGACGTTATAAGTCTTTTGTTGCCCAATTATTTTTACTATTCCGTGATAATGTGAAAAATTATGAAAGCGCTTAGAATTTCACTATTTTTTCACTTCGGTTTATTTTTGCATATTGTGATATCACCTGTTTATTGTGATATTATTGCAAGAAATATTGATGTGCAATATTTGCAGCTTGCTAGAGCTCTACTTTGAGAAATTGTGTTTTACACTTGAAATGGGCCCAAGAATTTAAAAAAAAAAAACTCTGGCTATGGAAATGATTCGGGCCCACATCTGTGCCCCTCACCAGAGGGACACACAATAAGGTATCCACTTTGTCATAATAATAATAATAATATTTTATTTTGACATTATACTTGCATGTACAAAGTAGTATAATAGTTGGGTGTACATGCCAAAAGATCTTATGTACGTATGAGGAATATTTATATCGAGTATCCCCATCATGCCACACCTCCATCATGCTACACCTCCATCATGCTACACCTCCATCATGCTACACCTTCATCTTGAGAAATTATATTTAGCTCTTAATATTCATTACTAGTCATAAAGGATCTCACAAACTCATTGTATCCTCTTTTATGTCTTGAGTCTTCTCCATCTCAGCTTTTACTCAGCCAGGCAAATTATACAAATATTTATGGTGCAGGAAATTTATTTGCAGACTAGAGTCAGTTTTGAATCTAGTAATTGTTACTAAAAAGTAGAGCCCAATATTTCATTGTAATCTTACAAATATAATAATTTGGAATATTTTGAATTACTTAAGTTTTTGAATAATAAAATAATCCATATGACATCCTTGAGTCATACTCGTCCATCAAAATCATATGACATGACAGTGTACATAAAGACTATGCCATTGCTCAGCCCTGGAGTGCCACTGTTTGCTATTAATGCCATATTGCTAGTAGTAGTGACGGACTTAAATTCTGTGCCTCAGAATATATAAGTGGATGTGGATGGATAGGTCTTCTCTCCACTGCCACTCACCAAGATATAGTCCAGTATGCACCCAGAAGTTTTGGTAATAATCACGTACGAGTCTACACACGGGTATTCTGAAAGATTCCAAAGCAGTTTCTTGTCTCACTTGCATCCTGATATCGGTGTGAAGGAGACATTAGCCGAAAAACCAGTAAAATTGTTACGAGTAGTGTAGAAGAAGAGAATCATCGTGTTCTGGGGCGACCTGAAGACTTGGCCGGATTTTATGTCAGTGTTACAATACCTGTAACAAAGAGGAAGAGGATCGTGATGTCTTGGGAAGACAGTTCTTGTGAAGACAATTTGCATATCTTCTTAATGCTTTCCCTTTGAATGATGCTTATTGCTTAGAGTTTAGCATAAAGTAAATACATCCTATTGAGTAGGTGCACTGCTGTGGATACATTAGAGAAACAGGAAATACAGTGATGAGTTAAGAAGAACGGTCAGGTGGGTAAGAGCAGTACTCAGTTGGGTTGAATAAATGATCGGTTAAGATGAAGTAGTGGTCAGTTGCGTTGAAGTAATGGTAAGATAAGATAAAATAAGATTTTGTTCGGATTTTTAACCCCGGAGGGTTAGCCACCCAGGATAACCCAAGAAAGTCAGTGCGTCATCGAGGACTGTCTGTCTTATTTCCATTGGGGTCCTCAATCTTGTCCCCCAGGATGCGACCCACACCAGTCGACTAACACCCAGGTACCTATTTGCTGCTAGGTGAACATGACAACAGGTGTAAGGAAACGCGTCGAAATGTTTCCACCCCACCATGAATCGAACCAGGGCCCTCCGGCCCGGTTGCTTCATTTATTGGGAAAAAGTTGAAGCCCGTATGGAATAGGTGAAATGCTCTGGGTAGCAAGTAGATCATCGACTTTGAAGAAATACACAAATAACCAACACATAGGAGACTGAAACTTATTACGACGTTTCGGCCTGAGAGGGAGCACTGAAGAAACACTTAACATGGGCTCCGTGTGGGCTTCTTACTACACATCTCTGGCCTGTACAGCCTATACCTAAAATTGCCTGTAACACCTAAACTTAATTATTTAAAAAAAAATAGTTTAGATGAGCCCAATAAAAACAAAATTTTCATCTTTCAGAAAGATTCAAAATCCTTTGACTAATTCTACTATTGAATAATAATAATGTGGCAATATTTTTTTTATTTTTAACATTAAAAGTGTTAATGTTTTCTATTATCTCGTTTCTACACTTTGTAATTATAAATTTCTCTTTTATTATAGACTTGATAATAAGAAAAGAAAGATTATCAAAACATTTTCACAATGACTATGTTTACTCTCTTTTGACTGTGCAGTTCATATATATATATATATATATATATATATATATATATATATATATATATATATATATATATATATATATATATATATATATATATATATATATATATATGCACATATGATAATCATAAGTTGGCATTGACAACTGTTCGAAGATTCACATTGCTTTTCACCTTTAATTTTTAACTCATGTCTTTATCTAGTGTACATATCGTCACTTACACATTGCCATTGGTGAGATTGGTGGTCCTGATCTCCAGGATGTCGAATTTGCAGCAATAACCGGTGTCGCAGCGATCATAGTCGGACATTGAGAAGTTGTTGAAGGTGAGTTTAGGAGCGTAGCAAGTTGGAGCTTTGATCACATAAATACATTTTGATTCTGTGGAACACGAGTGGGTGATGAACAGAATATACCTCCGTTACCTGTGTTCATGTACATGTTTACATTCTCGTCATTATATATGTCATTATCAAATCCTTGGTTTTAAAAATTACACTCATACACGCTCACACACACACACACACACACACACACACACACACACACACACACACACACACACACACACACATGGTATGGAAGACAGCAAATGTAGTTCCAATTTTTAAAAAAGGAGAAAGGAACGTAGCACTAAACTACAGGCCAGTGTCACTGACATGTATAGTATGCAAGGTCATGGAGAAGATAGTCAAGAGAAGAGTGGTGGAGCACCTAGAAAGGAATGAGCTTATCAACGACGGCCAACACGGTTTCAGGGACGGGAAATCATGTGTCACAAACCTACTGGAGTTCTACGACAGGGTGACAGCAATAAGACAAGCGAGAGAGGGGTGGATAGATTGCATATTCTTGGATTGTAAGAAGGCGTTTGACACAGTTCCACACAAGAGATTAGTGCAGAAGCTAGAGGACCAGGCAGGGGTAACAGGGAAGGCACTAAAATGGATCAGGGAATACCTGTCAGGGAGACAGCAGCGAGTCATGGTACGTGGCGAGGTGTCAGAGTGGGCACCAATAACGAGTGGGGTTCCACAGGGGTCAGTCCTAGGACCGGTGCTGTTTCTGGTATTTGTGAACGACAAGACGGAAGAAATAGACTCCGAAGTGTCCCTGTTTGCAGATGATGTGAAGTTGATGAGAAGAATTCAGTCGGACGAGGACCAGGCAGAACTACAAAGGGATCTGGACAGGCTGCAAGCCTGGTCCAGCAATTGGCTCCTGGAGTTCAACCCCACCAAGTGCAAAGTCATGAAGATTGGGGAAGGGCAAAGAAGACCGCAGACGGAGTACAGTCTAGGGGGTCAGAGACTACAAACCTCAATCAAGGAAAAAGATCTTGGGGTGAGTATAGCATCAGGCACATCTCCTGAGGCGCACATCAACCAAATAACTGCTGCAGCATACGGGCGCCTAGCAAACCTAAGAACAGCATTCCGACATCTCAGTAAAGAATCGTTCAGGACCCTGTACACTGTGTACGTTAGGCCCATACTGGAGTATGCAGCACCAGTTTGGAACCCACACCTAGCCAAGCACGTAAAGAAGCTAGAGAAAGTGCAAAGGTTTGCACCAAGACTAGTCCCGGAGCTAAGGGGTATGTCCTACGAGGAGAGGTTAAGGGAAATCGACCTGACGACACTGGAGGACAGGAGAGATAGGGAGGAAATGATAACAACATATAAGATACTGAGAGGAATTGACAAGGTGGACAAAGACAGAATGTTCCAGAGATGGGACACAGCAACAAGGGGACACAGTTGGAAGTTGAAGACTCAGATGAATCACAGGGATGTTAGGAAGTATTTCTTCAGTCACAGAGTGGTCGGGAAGTTGAATAGTTTGAGAAGCGATGTAGTGGAGGCAGGATCCATTCATAGCTTTAAGAAGAGGTATGATAAAGCTCATGCGCAGGGAGAGTGACCCAGTAGAGGCCAGTGAAGAGGCGGGAGCAGGAGCTATGACTCGACCCCAGCAACCACAGCAATGAGAGTACAACTAGGTGTGTACACACACACACACACACACACACACATAAATCACCCCTACACGCAAACACACCTCCATAAACACACACATCCACATTCACACTTACACCTCTTCATAAACCCACATAAGCTTGATAATACAAATAAAATCACATTACTTGCTGGGTAATTCCTAGGAAAGTTGGGGGAGGTGATGACGCGAGGCAGGGTGATATTTTCTGAACAGTTGGATATAAGTTGACCTGTTATAAAAAAAAATCCAGGTTTAGTTAAAATCATTGCGAGTTACTCATTGTTAGTTGTTAATAGTTACTGTTTGTTACTAATAGCTACTAGTTATTCAGTGTTAGTTATTAGTAGATTACTTAATGTTAGTTGTCAGTGGATGCAAGTAGTTAGCTACTAGTAGATTCTTATTCAGTGTAAGTTACTTATGGTTGGTTACTCATGTTTATTCACTTGTGTTTTAAACCATTCCGAATCGTTTAAATATGCAATTAAATAACGTTTCAGTGCCTATTTCTTATTTTTCTTATTTTAAATATTTGTAAAAAATAAAATGAAATATTCTATAAAATCTGAGAGATTAGGTGTTTTGAGTCTAAAACAGTTTTAGGTTATAGTGATACATTTCTCATAGACGTGCATTATTATTATTATAATCAAAAGAAGCGCTAAACCACAAGGGTTATACAGCTCATAGACGTGCAGTAAATACACTGAGATACATAACAAGAAACACCAGTACCTTAATCCAAAGTATCGAGAGAATCCTTTCAAAAAGATTGAGAACGCAAAGTACAGTTCTGGATAGAACATAGATCAAAATCATAAACTTGGTTTAAAGTGATGTGAATATCAAATGATAACAGAGTTCACAACAGTAAATTTATAACTAGCTATTCTCACTCATATAAGTCTAGCATTTTTTTTTTTTTAAACCGTCAAATTATTATTATCATTATTATTTATAGGAAAGCACTTAGCATGCAGTGATCATAAAGCGCCTGAGGTAATCTGGTTGTGTCCAAGGTATTAGAGGGAGACCCCGAGCCTCTACATCAACACACTTGAAGAAGCCGATGACTTACACGAAAAGTCGGCCTCTTTTTGCTCTTTACTCGTATTCCTAACTTTGTTGATGAGTGAAAGTGGCAAGCAGGTCGTGACTGGTGGGTCACCAGCAAGCAGGTCGTGACTGGTGGGTCACCAGCAAGCAGGTCGTGACTGGTGGGTCACCAGCAAGCAGGTCGTGACTGGTGGGTCACGAGCAAGCAGGTCATGACTGGTGGGTCACAAGCAAGCAGGTCGTGACTGGTGGGTCACCAGCAAGCAGGTCGTGACTGGTGGGTCACCAGCAAGCAGGTCGTGACTGGTGGGTCACCAGCAAGCAGGTCGTGACTGGTGGGTCACCAGCAAGCAGGTCGTGACTGGTGGATCACCAGCACGCAAGCCGTGGTTAATGTGTCACTAGTAGCAAATAAAGCTTAAAATAAATGGTGAAGAAAATAATGGTGTTACTGTAATGGAGTTCTTACTGTAGTAATCACTTATAACAGTCTGACACTTCAGTCCAGAGGTACCAGGACGACATACACATGTACAGTTGACACCAGTGTAGCCTTCGTTCTGACACGGGTCAACGGTGAGACCACATTTCTCTAGCCACTTGCCTGTGGAGAAAATAATCTTTCTAATTCGTGCACTTCCTTAAATATTTTTATCTTCATACACTACTCGGGAAGCATTTTAAGGTGAGGCTGCAATGTTTCTCATCAGTGACATAACTCTGTTACCCAGTTCCAGATACACACACATTGGCACAAAACTTTCATTAACACACAAACACTCACCAACACAAAAGTTCCATGGCACATCAACACTCACCTACACAAGAGTTACATTAAGGCAACAACACTTACCAACTCAAGTGCTCTGTCGAGAACAGTAACATTCACCAACACAAGTGTTCCACAACAAACATAGCAACACTTACCCATATAAAAGTTCCAAAACAAAGCAATCATATCAAGTATCACAAGCTGAAATCTACTACTGAATGTCATTACCTTTCTACCATAGCAAAGTGATTATAAAATCCAGACTAACTTCTAGTCAAGAGTAACACACGTATTACAACACAAAGGCACACAAACACTGAGTAAATACACACTCATATACACAGGAACAAAAAAGCAACACTTCCAGCACAACACACGTAGAGTGACAGCAAATTAATTTAAGACAATAATATATGCTGTTGGTGCATCACACAACACAGCCAACGTCTGCAATGGTTGAAGGGAACGATGTCATCGACCTATACACATGGATTTGTGTTTAGGTCTTGGTATTGTCCAACTTGGGCTTGTCTCAAGACCAAGGAGGAGATCCACCACTTGTTTGTCAAGGTAATTAGTTCCCACAACATAGAAATGATAGAGGAGCAGATTGAGAAAGTTGAAAAGGTTTGACACTAAATACTCGTTATCATTATATCTAATTTATTTGTCAAAAAATATTGCTTCGTTTTGGGAGTAGTAGATGTAGTTATATGTGTGTGGAGCTTAATAGTAGAAATAGACAGAGATTTAACATTCTGGTTGTAGATAGGTAATAGGTAATAATAGGACTTTACTTAGAAGGGAGACAGTGGTCAAGCTTGTAGAAAGTTCTCTTGGTTATGAGATAGAAAGTCATGATATTTTTTGCACCAAGATTCTATGGTGTTGCTGTATCAGACACGTATAGTGTGATCAGAGGTAAATAATGCCAACAAGCTGATGAATGAGACATATATGCAACATCTTGGTTTTTTTAATGAGAGACGCTTCGCCAATATATTACAGCAATGAGAAGGGAGAATTTTTCAGAGGATCCACTGCAAGAGCAGAGCGATGTAGCAGTAGACGATGTGGTTCACATGTGGGCGGGGGCTGGTCTCACTACTTAGGTCAGACATATAAGGTGAGCTAGAGATTTAACAGTCGAGTAATAAAGATGTTCTCTAGCTTCTTTGTGGATAATATTAAGACTTGACCTACAAGGAAGCTAGGGATAAATCTTAAGAGAGTGTATTTAAGGCAGTAAGTCATGATATTCCCATACAAAGATTCCACAGAAAAAATCTCCTTTCCATTATATAGTATTAATAACAGACAAAATTTCATACAAGTTTCACTACAAGATTCTTTATAGGAAACAATAAGATGTCTCTACAACTTAATTGCTAAATCTATGGCCCTCCTAATTTAACTGTTTTAATTCCACTAGTGGATGCCACCCACATGTGCCCACATGTGGGTGGCGTTATGTTAGGCCCATACTGAAGTATGCAGCACCAGTTTTGAACCCACATCTAGCCAAGCACGTAAAGAACCTAGAGAAAGTGCAAAGGTTTGCAACAAGACTAGTCCCGGAGCTAAGGGGTATGTCCTACGAGGAGAGGTTAAGGGAAATCGTCCTGACGACACTGGAGGACAGGAGAGATAAGGGGGACATGATAACGACATATAAAATACTGAGAGGAATTGACAAGGTGGACAGAGACAGAATGTTCCAGAGATGGGACACAGTAACAAGGGGACACAGTTGGAAGTTGAAGACTCAGATGAATCACAGGGATGTTAGGAAGTATTTCTTCAGTCACAGAGTGGTCGGGAAGTGGAATAGTTTGGGAAGCGTTGTAGTGTAGGCAGGTTCCATACATAGCTTTAAGAAGAGGTATTATAAAGCTCATGGCGCGGGAGGACCCCGTACGGCCGTGAAGGGGGGCCAAGGTTTTTCTCGACCCCAACCACAACTAGGTGAGTACATAACACACACAAAAACAAATGAAAAAATTAAAAGTAATAAGCAATTCACACGTCCCCCCCCCCAACTAAATTAAAAAAAATTGGGGGCCCACATACATAAAACCTCCCCCCGCAGGGAGAGCCCCGGGGTTTAATTTCGAATGGTTTCCCCCCCCCCCCCCCCCCCCCCCCCCCCACATTGAAATTTTAAACACACACACATATACAGTGGCCTAGTGCAATTGACATGTGCCTAGGAAAAATGGTAACTAACAATACCACACAACACCCCCAACCCACCCCATTTTTTCTTTTTTCTCCCTTTCTCATCCCTCCCTTTTCTCTCTCCTTTTTCTATCCTCCTTCCTCTCTCCCCTTCCTCTCCCCCCTCCTTCCCCTCTCTCCCTCCCTCTTCCCTCTCCCCCCCCCTCTCTCCTTCTTTTCCCCAACTCCTCTCCTCTCTCTCTCTCTCTTTTCTCTCTCTCTCTCTCCTTCCTCCCTCTCTCCCTCCTCTCCCTCACCCGTAACCCCTTTTTTTCCACCCCTCTCCCTTCCCTCTCCCCCCCTCCCCTCTCTCCCTCCCCTCTAATTCTCCCTCCCCCTCTCCTTCCTCCCTCCTCCCACCTCTTCCCCTCCCCATCCCCCTTATCT